>JARQZK010000003.1:790000-1045000 GCA_030704885.1 Cynegetis impunctata
TTTATGTTGTGGCATGCCACGATGGTAATTACTCATGAGCTGCTACCGTGATCCGTCTACTACTCGTCCGTCCTGATGTAACAAATGATGAGGAGCGTAAAGAGGGTATATATATATATATATATATATATATATATATATATATATATATATATATATATATATATATATATATATATATATATATGGGCATACTCAGCTTCTGGCCTAGGGGAGGGGCAAGTCAGATTTTTTAGGTCGGATCGTCCGCGGCTGTTTTATCATATACACTACACAAACACACCTACATGGCTACATTAGGTATATGTAGTGCAGTATGTATGGCAAACAGCCGCAAATGATCCTTCTTTATAGGTAGTAAACTAAATAAAAGTAAATTTGACTATGCATGCATTTTTATTTTATTTAAATCGCTTCTACTTTAAAAGTAATTTTCGAGGATCTTCTGCAAAACGGTTTATAACGTCTTCCGTGAGAGAATCGCCCATTCTGTTTTTTAAGTTTTTTATATGCACTGAGCAAACAAAGTCCATTTAACCTGTCTTCAATCATTGTTGATCTCAGCCACGTTTTCACGCGTCTAAGTGTACTGAATGATATATCAATTGTAGCCGTGGAATAAGGCATTGCCAGTAAAATTTCTAGGGCTGTTTTCACTTTCGGATTAAAAAATTTTGCTTGTTGGATTAATTCCGTTATCTCCAAATCTTCGTAGTCCTCCTGCTTGTTAACCCAAAAAGTGCGCCATAGTTCATCTTCAGATGTGATCCCTTCTAATTCATAAAATTTGAATACTTTAACCGTTCTCTATTGGTTTCGGAAACGATTTAGGTTCGTATTATTTGTTTAAAATTTATCATAATTCAATATAATGCCTGGAAATGAACACTAAGAACAGAAGTAGCACTTTTTATGAATGAAGCATAACAATTTCAATCCAAGAATTTGAAGTTAAAAAGTTTTGATATTAAAAAAATTTTGAAGCATGATATTGCGTTGAAACGTGCTTTGAAAGCAGGTTACAGCATACTCAACAAACTTCGCCTCAACAGAGCATTTTTATTGAAATTATAATTTATAATAGAAGTAAGGTTATATCATTATGTTTAAACAGTGAACTCAATCTAAGACTGAGTTCATATTAAATGTCACATAAAAAGAATTGTGGCAACAGATACAGATGTGCGTCCTTCTGCCTGGCTGTAGTTCTTTATTTTTGAGGCCATCAAACTAAACATGGCGTACTGACAGGAGAAGTATATCAGGTTAGGTTATTGTTTGGAAAAGGAAAATGCTTGTTTGGGCAAACAAATATAAATAACATTAACTTAAAGAAATATTTGAATCAATTGAAATTAAATTTTTTACTACTTATGAAAGTAGATATGGAAGATTTAGACGATTTTACTATTTGTGATTCTGTGGTAAACTATTAATTCTTTTAATGTGAGCTTCCTATATTAATATCTATATTCCGTAGAATTCTCTTGTAGAAGGATGCAAGCTACCAGTGCATATGAGGGGAACAGATGACTGGCGTAAGTTACAGAAGAAATATCCAAACAATCCCTAAGCAATATTGAATATATTATATATCTGAAAAAAATTGTTTTATTGCTTTTCAGCTTTAGCAGAATTGATTAGTATAAAAGAAATCAGGGGAATAAAATGTTTTTATGTACACTATGTCGACTGTGAGTACTTTACAATCATTGAGTAAAGAATTTTTTCAATATATAATTTTTAGTCAATAAAAGGTTAGATGAATGGGTTACAGAGGAATTGTTAGATACTAGAAAAGTTCATTTTCCTCGACGAGATGGCACAAGCAATACTGGTGTATCTACACCTAAAAAACTGCAATATAGTGAAGTTAATTCTAGGTAATATTAAACCTTTTCTTTTTGTATCTGACTTAATTCATTCTAATTCATTAATTAATTAAATCTTATTTGTATATTATCTCAGGCCTTCAAGTCCAACAATACCTTCAGAAATTTTGAATGGTAGTGCAGTATTGGCAGCAGCTTTGCAGAAGAAAATTAATAGAAAAAGGAAGGGTCCAATACTGGAAAATGAGGATTCACAAGATGGTCCTGTACCTCCTATACCAGGGCCAAGACAGTCTGGTAGTATGGTATCACACCATGATGATATAGTGACAAGAATGAAAAACATTGATCTAATAGAATTAGGAAAACATAGAATAAAACCTTGGTACTTTGCACCTTATCCACAGGTAAATGAATATGTTTTATTATACCATTGGTTTATGTTGTTACTTATTATAATGAGATTTAAATATTCAGTTATAAAATGCTCAAAATGAAGAGACTGTTTAAACTGGTTATTAGGGCTAGTGTTTGGTTTCAGGAGATGATTAACCTACCTTGCATTTATATCTGCGAATTTTGTTTGAAGTACAAAAAGAGCCGAAAGTGCTTAGAAAGACATCTGATGAAATGTAACCTTAAACATCCACCTGGCAATGAAATATACCGCAAAGATTACATTTCATTTTTTGAGATAGATGGAAGAAAGAACAAACAGTATGCACAAAACTTATGTCTATTAGCAAAACTATTTTTAGACCACAAAACTTTATACTATGACACAGACCCATTTCTTTTTTATGTAATGACTGTCTTTGATAATAGAGGTTTTCATATTGTTGGATATTTTTCAAAGGAAAAAGAGTCTACTGAAGATTATAATGTTGCTTGTATTCTCACTATGCCACCATATCAGAGAAAAGGATATGGAAAACTGTTAATAGAATTTAGTGAGTATGATTCAAACATTTCTACTTGGGAAAACTGGTGTGATAAAGTGAACTTTAAAATTATTTTTGGAAATTTTGTTTTGTTTAAAAAAAGTCAACCTTAATCTGGTATGTCAACATCATATTATGAAACAAAATACCTGTGTATTCTGTATTTTTATTCTCATGATGAATTATGTTGCCATTATGTTCAAACACAAAATAATTTCAATTGTAGTTTTTATTGAAATTAGGAAAAGAATATCTCACTATAAAAATATAATATTGCAGCATTGAATTGTTACAGCTTCAGTACAATAATGCTTTTGAGAAATAAAGGCAAGTATTTCTTTCAGGTTATGAACTATCTAAATTTGAGGGAAAAACTGGTTCTCCAGAAAAACCTTTATCAGACTTAGGATTATTATCATATAGAAGTTACTGGGCTCAAACCATTCTGGAAATACTCATTGCTATGAAGCCTGTAGGAGAAAATGAAAAACCTCAAATTACAATCAAGTAAATGTTAATCTAAAAAACAAAGTTGCAATTGTTTCTTTAATTTTTTTCAGTGAAATATGCGAAATGACCAGTATTAAAAAGGAGGATGTGATCTCTACTTTACAAAATTTAAACTTAATAAATTACTACAAGGGACAATACATTGTTACTTTAAATAAAGAAATAATAGAAAGTCATAGAAAAGCAATGGAAACTCGTACGATCAGGATAGATCCAAAATGTTTACATTGGACTCCAAAAGATTGGGGAAAGAGAGCCAAATGGTGAATTTTGTGACTTGACATAATTTCATTAAGAAATATACTACTAGTATTTACCAAAAATTTCTGTTTCTATATCCTATTTTATATATATATATATATATATATATATATATATATATATATATATATATATATATATATATAAATAACTGAATATACAGCTGGTACCATTTAGTGAGAGCATTCAATGGTACTGTAATTGCAGATCTTATGATTTTTGTAATTTCTGAATTATTAATAGAATGTCCCGAATAGTAATGGAAATCGCTAAATTGTAATCCCAACGAGCCGAATGAGTGTGAAATTCTTATAATTCAGATATTCTATTTCATCTGCTCTCACCTACATAAAAACGCTCGAAACAATTACAAATGAATGAGTTATTATTGATTGTTGCATGGAGCTATTAAGATTCCATCATTATAATTATGTTCCAAGATATTTTAAACCTATTGATTACATATACCACGTAGTACCTCCAATGTATAACCTATACATATTACTTTTCAATTATGTTAAAGCAGCCCTTCAGGTCAGCGAGCATTCTTTCGAGCCGTAAAGAAAGTCAATTCAATTTAAAATGATCCAAATTTTACTATCAAACACTTAATAAAAATTCTGCAAGCAGATCGCGGATAAGTAAAGTGAATCCACAAGAAAGTATGAAAAACGAGTCGCATATATATATATATATATATATATATATACATACATATCAGTGGCGGCTCGTGAAGTGTTGGTTTAAGGAGGCTACAAGAGATGCTAAAAAATACACCCTAGGCGAAAATTTTTAGGATTTAAAGGTCAACCGCCTTATAATTTAAAGAAAATCAAAGGAAAACACACAAATATTAATCTCTTTGCGAAAAAAATTGTTTTCACTTTCGAGTGTCTACATTGAGACCTACACCTATTTACAATATTCACAAAATTTCTTTGCAGCCAATGAATCTACTCATCAAATTTTTTTTCTTTCACAAAATAGGTACCTACCTACCTACTTAACGAATTTGCTACATATTCGAGGAATTAATCAATTGTTGCCCAGCAAGAACCAACGGGGAGGTGAGAGTTTTTTCTTGCCAAAAATAGAATAAAATAAAACAAACAGAGACATTTTCCCTAGTAAAAAGTAAACACTGCCAACAAAATAATTTATTTTTTACCTGTGATCCGGTTAGCCAAGGATGCCTTCTCATAATTTCTGATATTAAAACCGCGTTTCTGTTGTTTATTACGCTGCACCAAATTGTTTAATTCCGGGGTAGGTCGCAATGTTTTTATTGAAACTTTATCATCATAACTTAGTGCACTAAAGTTATGGGATAACAAATATTCCACTAAGTCACCATTGAAATTTTTAAAATTTACTTCAGTAACCGAAGTCATTTTAAAAACAATACGCGAGCAAAATAAATTAAAACCAAAACAAACTGTTTTCGTCCACTAGTGACTACGATTAATGCTTTCCAACGAATTTACTCGATTTTACCCGAAAGCCTATAGTTGTGATTGGTCGACATTGTGTGAAAATTAATGTATCGTTTTTGAACCGAGCAGCTAGCTTCAATCGGTGTTGCTTTTACGGGTATTTTCTATTTCAATAAAGTGAATAAGGTATATTCATTCGCAGTGTTTCCTTTTCTCTCTGGCATGGCATATGGAATAATGAACGCGTCTACACCTTATTACGCGTCTGCAGCATTGCCACTGTTGATATGAAATCTTGAAATGCAGTAAGCAGTATATGTAAATACCTTCTATCGTAATTAATAAATTATATTATATAATGTAGGTTGAAAGGAAGGTAAGTGCATAAAATAATATGATTTTGATTAATATGAATATGCTATTCAATATAATATAGTAGTGATACACGGAATATTATTGAGGAGGCAGCTAAGCCTCCATAGCCGCCTTCGAATAGCCGGCCCTGATATATATATATATATTTGACATATTTAGCAGAATTATCTGGAAAAAAATTTGAATATATCTTATAATTGTCCTAGTACGCCTAGCTAATGAAGGAAAATTATATGTAGAATGGTATTCATATGGTTGCGATACTTATATTAGTACTAGGTAACACCTACATTCACATTCAATTTTGTTTACGGATGTTGTTTTGGATACCTATTTATAAAATTTACAAAATCTGAAGTGTTATATTCAAGCTTATGAGGCTTTTCACGATTTTATGATATGCAAAAGTTCACTTCTTGATCTGTGGCAGACTTATCAACTAAAATCCGGATAAAACTTCCGGAGGATATCATCAAGAGCGAGCATGGTGACTTAAGAATTCCAACAAAGGACCACTCTGCTGCTTAATATGGTGATGATGATGACTCGGAAATTGATATTTTTAAATTATAAGTTTAATTGTAGTTAATAAAATAATGAAAAATACTTTATTCAATACAAACATGTGTGTTATTTTCCAATTGAAAAGGTAATATATATATATATATATATATATATATATATATATATATATAGGCAGGGCCGGATTTAGACATGGGCCCGGGCTCAAGGCGGCAAATTTTTAAGTCCAGTTAAATTTTGCTAAAAAATCAAGAGCGTTTTATGCAGAATTTTTGTTTTCACTCAGATTTATAAATATATAATAATTATAATTACTCAACAGCTATTAAAGCTCCTTTTTTTGTTGAATGTCATGATTTGAAAGATCTGTGCAAAAAAGGCATCCAGTACAGAAGAAATGTCGCTTCACAATTGAACAGATATATTTTGTCCAAAGATCTCCAGAACTTATAACCAAATGTAAGGGTAGCTCTTAAGATGTTTTTGTGTACACCAGCCAGCAACTGTGCAGCATAACATTCATTTAAGCTTGACCGTAATGATGTCATTGATACATTCGCTGATATTAAAGCTAGGCTTAAAAAAATCTGAAAACTTGAGTTTCATTTCTTGGAAAAGTTTCACTATGAATTGAATGTTTCAGCTTTCAATAAACAGTTTCATTGAATCGTTTTCGATTTCTTAATTTCCTGATATTGAAATCCACTTTGAAAAAAAAAACAAAATTGATTTTTTTTTCTGTTTATGTGGTTTTAAAATGAGTGAAAAAAATATTAATTTCTGAATGTTTAGTAAACAATAATGAGACAAAAAACAATATGAACGACTAATGGGGTTTTTAAAATCTCGTCGGCAACAAGTGGCGAAACATGTAACCTTTCCTTTAATCCATATTTTCCCGTTAATTATGAGAACAATTATTGACCTACTTATGTTTCTCTGCAAATATTCCGCATAACAAAGTTTTAATTAGCATTATTCCTAGATCATAGTGAGATTATATAAAACTATGACATTATTAAGATGTTATTCGAATTTATTTTTAAGATATTGATGTTGCAAATAGTATTATTTTAGGTCTAGCCAATTGTCGCGTTTGGGAGGCGAAATGCTTTGGGCCCATGGGCGGCAAAATCCGGCCCTGTATTTAGGTATATATATATATATATATAATAATAATAGTCTTTATTATCATAATCAAAATACAACATTGAATAGAAAACAAGTCAAATAAAGAAATGATTGATGATCATACTTAAGATGGAAAAATCATAAATCAAAAGGACACTCAATTCGTGGTTCGATCGTGTTTGTACTCAAAAAATTCATGCATATCATAGGGCTCGATGTTGAGATATTGAAATACTTCTTTTTTGAATTGTTTGTAGCTTTCAATGATCTGATATTTACGTGGCAAAGTATTGTAAAGTTTGATGCACATATACTTGGCGTTTTTTCTGATAATGTCAGAGAATGACTTGGGATATGAAAATATTGAATATTTCTGGTACAATTAACATTTCTATGATGCCGAAAATATTCACTGTTTAATTAAAAATTGGAGACAACAATAAATATACAATCCTGGCACCGTTAGGATGTTCAATAGTTTAAATTTACCGCGACAAGATTCGCGTAACTTCATTCGTAGAATTATTTATATATATATATATATATATATATATATATATATATATATATATATATATATATATATATATATATATATATATATATATATATATATATATATATATATATATATATATATATATATATATATATATATATAGATATATATATATATATATATATATATATATATATATATATATATATATATATATATATATATATTATATATATATATATATATATATATATACATATATATACATACATATATATATATATATATAATATATATATATATATATATATATATACATATATATACATATATATATATATATATATATATATATATAATATATATATATATATATATATATATATATATATATATATATATATAAACACAAAAAATATGAATATATATGAAATTATTGAATATTGTGGCTATCGATCCAACTATTTTTTTAAGAGCTTTCTAGGCCTAACCACTTCACAAGTACTTTATTCTCCCTCTTCCTTAACACTTTTTCAACCAGAATTCCAGGATGCTCCACATGCTTTAGTTCCATTTCATAAAATCCCCCTTTATGTCTTCACCATTTTTATCTTGTAGCAATATGTAACGGGATTAGTAGTGAATTTCACTTTCCTCAGTAAAAATATCTCATTAGATTAGATATATACGACTGTAATACGACTTGATGAAATCTTTGCAATATTTACTTATTCGTACATGATCGCCAACTTTGATAAATTTTACAACCGTACGTAAATTATGTTTTTACACGCCCATACTAATGCGGTAACTATTACTTTAACGCACGAGTGCGGTAAAAATCAGTTTAACGCACTAGTGCGGTAAAAAATTATTAAACAAATTTTTGTTGAATTTTTATTGAAATGATAATTATTGGCAATTTTAAATTAACACACAAACATAATTTAAAAACTTAACTTTGAATAATAGCACCAAAGCGACTTCTTTTCCTTGAACTTATCTTCAAAATAGGCAATTAATACATCTTCATTAATGTTATCCACTTTTTTATGGGAGCACCATTCGATAAACATATCATAGGTCTTTTCGTAGCGAATTCCGGATTTCTGTGGTAGCAAGTTCGCCGTAGCAGCTTCAACTAGCCGTGAAATCTCCATATTTTCGACTGACAACTTGAAAGTGGCGTTGCTTTTTTTTGTCGCTGTGACATCCTAATTTTCATAACAATAAAAAAAGTTAAAACATTGCTGGTGACCAAGTTGGGAAATTTTGGACTATAATCAATTTGTATTTAATCGAAACGAACAGTTGTAGATAAAATAGTATACATAACACGCGCGGTAAAGGTTTTTAGCACACTTAAGTGAATGAAAAGACTCGCCTGCGGCTCGTTTTTCAAACTTCACTTAGCGTGTGCTAAAAACCTAGTTACCACACTTATGTAATATACTATTGTATTCAAATTAGCTATTTTGATTCGATAGTATAGTATTCAATATTTTTTTTTATTGTTCCTATTAACTAGAGTAAAATCGATATCTGGATTCAGAAAATGGTAATTTTTGTAAATGACTTCAATAGACAAACTAGTCTAACACTTTTTTTATAATTTTAATCGTATTTTATCCTATAAAATAATATATCCTATTGCAGTTATCGGAGGAAAGCAGTCAGGTGCGGGAGTAGTCTTTCTATCCGTGTTAGACCTGTTACACCACGATTTTCAAAAATGTCTGCATGTCTGATATATATATATATATATATATATATATATATATATATATATATATATATATATATATATATATATATATATATATATATATATATATATATATATATATATATATATATATATATATATACATTTTTTTTTCCGGTACATATTGACATCTCCATTTGAGTTAAATGAGCTGAAGTTTGGTACCCGGAATTGTTCTCGTTGCAGAACGAAAGTATCAAAATCTGTGTAAATTTCTTCAACCACCGCCATTTTTACGTCGATATTTCCTGCATTTTCTTGGTTTTTGAAAATTTATCGAAGTCCACAGCTTATGCAGATTTAGTAAGAGGGTTCAAACTTGGTACGTAGATTGAGATAGTAATGTTGAGGAAGTGCCTTTGGGTAGTTTCAACAATTTATCTCAGTCGCGCGGAGACTATTTCGTTCAAATCGCATCACGGCCTGCTTCGCCATCAATACACTCACTATGCACTTCGTGAATTGATGTTGGGATAAGTTTCTTCGTTGGTTTCAACTTTTTTTTCAACCACGAGGCACTTCGAAATTTGTTTTTGATAAAATAAATTATTATCAACTTTTTTATTCGTTTGCAGTTCAAGCGTGATTTTTGAAAGTATAATTAAATTCGTAAGAACCGAATCTGGACGCGATGCGTTTCGGGCGAAAAATAAGACTTTTAGTGATTGGAGCTCTGCTGCTCACGAGTTTTTTTCTATCTACTTCCATTTACAATAATTAAAATTGAGCAATTCGCTCGATTATAAAACTTATTTGAATAAAAGAGACATTTTATTCAAATAAGTTATAATTTAGCCATACTCATCCCACAGGACATTCCAGACTCTAGGAACTGTCCAGTAATTATCTTTCAGCCCCATTAACATACACGTTTCGAAACCAAAAAATTATAAAAAGAGTGTATTCATTGATATTTATTTAATACCACATAAAAAATAACATATTTGTTGTATCGAAGATGACATATATATATATATATATATATATATATATATATATATATATATATATATATATATATATATATATATATATATATATATATATATATATATATTTCAAGGACTTCAATTATAAATTTTCATAATGAACACATATGGGCTGAGGAGAATCCGCATGGATATGTAGAAACCCAATTTACTTAAGGAATCTCCCCTTTTCGTTTGTACGTTCAAACAAATGTATATATATATATATATATATATATATATATATATATATATATACAGGGTGTTCCAAAATTGAACGTACAAACGAAAAGGGGAGATTCCTTAAGTAAATTGGGTTTCTACATATCCATGCGGATTCTCCTCAGCCCGTTCATTATGAAAATTTATAATTGAAGTCCTTGAGAAACAGGCCTCATCAGTGAATAGAATTTGGCAATCAAAATGAGGATTGTTCAATAGTCTATTGAGGTACCAGACAAAAATTAATCCTCGGATGAAAATGTCGAGGTAGAAAAGCTTGCCTGCAAGATCCGCCAAACAGCTTGATGACTTGCATTCAAAAGTACACTAATTTTTCTTGTACTGGTTCTTGGATGTTGTTCTATTTCGTTCATAACTGCCTCTTCGAGTTGTGGTGTTCTCACACTGCGTGGTCTACCGGCATTAATTTTTTTCGTGGAAAAAGATCCAGCTTCTGAAAGACGCCTATGAATATCAGAGAACATTCGATGATCTGGTATCCCTCTATTGGGATAGCGTTCCATGTAAAGACGCTTAGCTTCTCTTGAATTTCCATTTGCAAGACCATACATGAAATGCATGTCAGTCATTTTGGAATTCGTGAAATGCGGCATGTTTTGATATTAAAATGTGTAGAGGCTTATATTTTCTGATCAAATATTGTTGTGACAGTCATACAAATCGTAATGAAAATAGTAGCCTACATTCAAAAAAATAAATAGTCACAAATGCAACCACCTTTACTTTTCAAAACACAAACGTTCAATAATTTGATGTGTCAAAACTGACACTGAATACAATTACCACAGCTTACTAACTTAATTTTATGATAATTTGGATTTTTCCGAGGATTTCGAGGGAATCATTCAAAATTTTTATTCTCGAAATCGGTAGCAGATACGACAAAACTACAAGTGACCGAAAAGTTTAGTATAACAACAAAGCTTCTCTTTACATTTTATCAAATTAACAGTTGCTCACCAAAAAAAAGTTCTTGAGGAAAACAGGTGAGTGTTCCAGAAAAAATATCACCCTGTAGATCTGCTATCAAAATTGCCATGTCACGTGGTGAGAACTCTCAAATGTAATATCTATGCCAAATTCCAGTTGAATATCTTATGAAGTGTAGATACTATGAGAAAAAAACTTGAAAAAATTTCAAACTTCAACACTCTGTATCTCGAAAACGAAACGTTTGCGACCTCATGTTTACGGGATGTTAGGGGTGTTCCTAAATTGAACGTACAAACGAAAAGGGGAGATTCCTTAAGTAAGTTTGAGAAAAAAAGTCCCCTAAACATGGGGTCGCAAACGTTTCGTTTTCGAGATACAGAGTGTTGAAGTTTGAATTTTTTTCAAGTTTTTTTCCAATAGTATCTACACTTCATAAGATGTCTGGTCTGGTCCTCGGATGAGGATGTGTTCTACGAAATAGATGAGGAAAAAGATTTTATGTTTTTTGTCAAGTGTAAGCTCCAATTTGATTTTAATTTTTGTAAAGCTATATATATATATATATATATATATATATATATATATATATATATATATATATATATATATATATATATATATATATATATATATACAGGGTGCGGCACAGTCACTTGCTAATTTTAAAGAGGAAATAAAAAAAAATTATTTTAGGTAGAGCTGTAATTTTTTTTATTTTCTTAAGTATAGATCTTAAAGTTTCATTATGTTACTTTTTAAATATGACATCGGTAAGATGACGGCCGCCATTTTCAGCGCACTGAGTTAACCGGTTTCTGAAGCTGCGATCCACTCGCTCGAGCATGTCGATGGGTATGTTTCGAATGGCTTCAGTAATATTGTTTTTTAGGTGACGCAGGGTCCTTGGGCGATCAGTGTATACCAGATGTTTAAGATACCCCCATAAAAAAAAATCGCAGGGCGCCAAATCTGGTGAGCGCGCTGGCCAGGGTAAATCGCCTCTCAACGAGATAAGGCGCTCGTGAAAGTTCTCTCTTAACAGTTCCATGGAATATCGTGCCGTGTGGGCTGTTGCGCCATCCTGCTGGAACCATACGTCCCCCAGGTCCATTTCTTGCAGTTGTGGAAGCAAAAAATTCCTGAGCATTTGCGTATAGCGCTCAGAATTTACTGTTATAGTGACGTCGCCTTCCTCAAAGAAGTAGGGACCAATTATCCCCACCCTTGAAAGAGCACACCAAACTGTGACACGTTCACTATGGAGAGGTTTCTCATGAAGTTCTTGTGGGTTGTTTGCACTCCAGTAGCGCATGTTTTGCTTATTAACGCAACCGGAGAGGTGGAAATGGGCCTCGTCGCTAAAGAACACCAGCGCGTCATCAGGCAGACCTTCAAGGAGCGATTCACAAGCTGTTCGACAAGCATTAAAATCGCGTTCATTGAGCTTTTGCACTACTGCTAACTTGTATGGATGAAAGCCGAGTTCATTGTGAAGGATTCGTCTCACAGTGCGGTCTGACATCCCCAGAGCCACTGCATGTTTGCGGGCAGAGCGCCTGGGCGAACGCACAAACGACTGCCTCACCGCTTGAATGTTTTCGGATGTTCTAACAGTCCTGGCAGGTCCCTTGTGTTTTTGAACAACATTTCCACTCACCCTAAATGTGTCCACCCACGAAACAATCGATTGCCGCCCTGGAACAGGTGCCCCAGGGCGAATATTGAACCGAGTCCGGAAAGCACGCTGAGTTGCAATAATTGAGCGGCTGTTTGAAAAGTACGCCTCCACGGCAAACGCTCGTTCCTCTTTCGACCAACGCATGATGGTAACTAACCCAGGCACAATCGAAACTTTGAGACGTGACATTTCGGATAAGATCACGCCCCCCTACCTCCGACCACGCGAAGCCGGTTGGCGCCAAATAAAAATCAGCAAGTGACCGTGCCGCACCCTGTATATATATATATATATATATATATATATATATATATATATATATATATATATATATATATATATATATATATATATATATATATATATATATATATATATATATATATGTATATATATATGTATATGTATATGTATATGTATATGTATATGTATATGTATATGTATATGTATATGTATATGTATATATATATATATATATATATATATACACAGGGTGTCCCACAATTTTTTAGACAGGCTATAACTCAAAAACGGCTGAAGATAACTTCATGAAATTTGGTATGCAGCAATTGGACGGATTTTACAATATTGCGAATCCCTCATGACGTCAGCGAAATCATCACCGTAGTTATGACGTCATGTCATTACAAAATATCAAATGTAAAGGTGGTCGTGTGACTGCTCATATTAAAGGTCTTTTTATTCTGAATTCAACCATGTAATACACTTAGTATTTTAAAATTTATTAGTTGTATATTTTTGATCAAAAGGAGTTTAACAAAATAAATAAAAAAGTTTAATAAACAAATTTAATCACATGAAAATCAGGTTTGAGGCTTGTGTTGAAATTAATTGTAGAATAATGGTATTATTGCCTTGATTTCCATGTGATTAAATTTGTTTATCAAATTTTTTTATTTATTTTGTTAAACTCCTTTTGATCGAAAATACACAACAAATAAATTTTAACATACTAAGTGTATTACATGGTTGAATTCAGAATAAAAAGACCTTCAATATGAGCAGTCACACAACCACCTTTACATTTGATATTTTATAATGACATGACGTCATAGCTACGGTGATGATTTCGCTGACGTCATGAGGGATTCTCAATATTGTAAAATCCGTCCAATTGCTGCATACCAAATTTCATGAAGTTATCTTCAGCCGTTTTAGAGTTACAGCCTGTCTAAAAAATTGTGGACACCCTATATATATATATATATATATATATATATATATATATATATATATATATATATATATATATATATATATATATAGCTTTACAAAAATTAAAATCAAATTGGAGCTTACACTTGACAAAAAACATAAAATCTTTTTCCTCATCTATTTCGTAGAACTCATCCTCATCCGAGGACCAGACCAGACACCCCCTGGTCACTTCATACCACCGGTATACTTCACACTGAAGCATTTTTTGAGGTCTGTGAACTCTTTAGATCGTTGGTTTATTAAGACTGTTGATTTTTAGGCTGACGGTTTCTAACTGTTCGTTTGTAGACAATTTTAAATAAATTTTTTAAAGATTGTTCGTAATTCTTGAGATTTGATATGAGACCTGTACTTGTGCCTTGAGTTGAGGCTTAACTCTCGTATCTAGACTAGTTATACCGATAACCTCTATGAAAAGGAACCACAGACAGCGTCCACTTCATCCATCAAAAGCAACCAATTCCTTCCTATATGTGTTTGTTTTTGTACTTGCACAATAGTGAGAACCTTAAATGAAAAACAATGTTATTGTAAGAGCAATATAAGAGCATGATTCAAAATAAATAATGCCTGAAAAGAATCAGAATTCTTTGGCCTTCATCGAAACAAAGTTCCTCTGGTGGAAACCGCAAAAGAATTAGTCATTCATCATGTTAAATGAAATTGCAATACTAGAAAGTTACATATATGAAAAATTATCAAATCAATTTTTGAAATACAGCAAACTAAGTAATAGGTGACATTAAGAAAATTTCAACGGAATACAATTTACACGTACCTCATTCTTCAAAGTTCTTCAGAAGAAATTCATAAGTTGCCAATAAGGGAATCAAAGTACCAATGGAGCTTCTAACATATGTTATAAAAATCCTCAATACCAGCCCCATCTCCAAGACCTTTCTGGGCACATAAGCAGATAAAATACTTGTACCATAAGGTACTGGAATCAATCTATACTCTGGAAGCAGAGTAAAGGCTGTTGAATTTCAGGTATTAATAAAAAGTAATTTTTTTCAAAATTGGAAGTGATCAGTTGTCTTAGGCCGTCATCGGAACATAGTTCCTTTGGTGGAAACCGCAAAAGAAAAGGTTATTCATCATGATAAGTTTATTCAATATAAGAAGTACTCCACTTTAAAGATGCTAATGAATTTCAAATTTTAAGTTAATTAACCAATATAATGTGCACTTTCGAAACACCATAGTAACTACAAACATTCACAGAGCAAAGTAATTATTGTGAAGGATTTTTCAACATTCCAACCCCTTTGAAGAGGTTTAAATACAGTTCTCTCGAACTGTGTACCATGAAAGAGCATTAGTCATAGATATAAAACATACAGTCAATATATTATATAATTTTGTCCACTACTGTACTATTAATCATTCATTATGTGTGTGCTTCCTGAAGTACAATTATACCTATTATTCACTAGTGTGTATAATGGTTTATTATACACTGCATGACGTCACACTCAAAACGTATGTTCAAACTTGAGACTATCATTCACATTGTTAGGATAGTATTGTTATTAGATTTTTAGGTTTTATGTAACTAAGATAACTTTTAGGAAAATTATTAAACTAATATTTAATATAATGCCCAACTTATTGAATATTTACTCTAATAAATTATCTATTTCATTTTTATCAGAGTGAAAGAAAGGAATGGAATCGATGTCAAGTGAAATAGTTGACGTTTACGTGAGTATGCAGTTTTCAGTGAACACAGAAAATGTTATGTCAACGCTTTTGATAACTATTTTTATTGTTGAAAATGCAGATTATTACTTATTTTTTCGAGGAAGTCGTGAACAAAGTATAGTATTCTACTCGCACAAAATTACAATTTTTCACTCGGGTGAATTGCGACACTCGCTTGCAGCTCGCGTCGTGAACTTTACCCTCGTGAAAATAGCAATCATTTTGTGCTCGTTGAATAATATACTATTATTCAAGAATTTCCACATCTGTCAAGAAAAAAAAAGACAAAGATCTATAACACATGAAATGAATATATCACAGAAGCCTTGGATACTTTAAGGTAATTTTAACTCAATTCTTACCTTGCATGTATGAGGTTCAACAATCTTGTAACCTTAACAAACAAGACCCACAGACAGCTTGGCAAGAATAATCGCACCATAAATGGCAGTAGCAACGCCTTTACTCAACTTCCAATCCTATAAATCCATTAGTCACCAATAAATAGCAACAAATGCCTCATAACAGGTTCCCTGTCCCCAACATGTTTTTTCTAAAGAGGCATAATCTTGAGAACCTTAAATTGATAACATTCTTGTAAACGAAATTAAACACGAATAAAAATAGAGAATGCCTGAGAAGTATCAGAATTCTTAGGCCTTCATCAGAACAAAGTTCCTCTGGTGGAAACCGCAAAAGAATTTGTCATTCATCATGTTGAATGAATTCAATGAGATTACAAGATTGAAAAATAACACAAATGAAAGTTTAAATTTTTTTATAGGAAGTCGATATACACTTACCCTAATCCAACTGCTTTCATGAAGAAATAGTTGCATTAACATGGTTACCCAAGGAACCAGCAGAACCTCTGGTAGATATGTAACTTACGCAGATACTTTTCATCTATAAGATTTTTTAAGTACTGGATCAGATATGATACCTTGATGGAATCAGTATTAGTCACCGAAACTCTGGAAGTAGGGAAAAATCTGTTGAACTTTAGGTATCACAAAAAATTTAAATCTTTTAAATTAGAAGTTATCAGTTTTCTTAGGCCGTCATCGGAACATAGTTCCTTCGGTGGAAACCGCAAAAGAAAAAGTTATTCATCATGTAAGTTAACAAATAATTATATTAAAAGATTGAAAAATAACACATATCAAATATTAAGAAACTTTTACAGCAATTCGATATACACTTACTCTAATCAAACTAGGAAAAATAACACATATGAAAGTTTAAATTTTTTTATAGGAATTCGATATACACTTACCCTAATCCAACTGCTTTCATGAAGAAATAGTTGCATTAGCAAAGTTACCCAAGAAACCAGCAGAACCTCTGATAGATATGTAACTTTCGCCAATACTTGTCATCTATGAGATTTTTTGAGTACTGGATCAGATATGATACCTCCAATACAAGTTGATGGAATCAGTATTAGTCACCGAAACTCTGGAAGTAGGGAAAAATCTGTTGAACTTTTGGTATCACAGAAAATTTAAATCTTTTAAATTAGAAGTTATCAGTTTTCTTAGGCCGTCATCGAAACATAGTTCCTTCGGTGGAAACCGCAAAAGAAAATGTTATTCATCATGTAAGTTAACAAATTAAAATACCTAGGAGATATATGTTAAATTTTGAAACAACCTGGTAAATATAAATACAAATTCTGAATTTTTTTCTTTGTGAAACAAGAAAAATATTGATATTAACCCTCTCGCTCATCTTGTCCTCAGTTGAGGACAACCTACTTTGGATTTTTTCCTATGAAGTACCGCTTGCTCTTACTTCTCTGTCATATTGTCCTCAGTTGTGGACATCCAAATGAATATATATGCTGCCATCTACAAGCTGATGAAAAAAATATTCATGCATTTGAAATATAGTTTACCGTAGGGTAGCTATGACAGTGTAGCGCTCTGTTTATTTTTTTGTTGGCTATATTCGTTAGACCATGTGTTTGAAAACTGTTTGTTTACGTTCAAAATAAGTGTAGACTTGTTCCAAAGCCATTGCGGTAGGTGATTTTTGTGCATATTTTAATCAGCGATTTTTGAAAGTGTGCTGTACTAGTTTGAGGACATTGTGAACTAGAGGTAAAGGCAACATCTGGATGAATAAAACAGCACTTTTATTTTAATTCTGCAAAAGTTAAATTTTATACACTTCAGAACTTCGAAAATTGACTCCATCAGCTCCATGATGTCCTCAATTGGGGACATGTCATAGTGCCCAAACGGAGCATTTTCAAAATCTGAATTTAACATCAAAAATTTTCTAAAAATCATAAGTTGCATTACAGTAAATTTCAGATTTTTCGCTCCAATAGTTTTAATTCGTGACCGAGAGGGTTAAATCGTAAATTCTTGACATAAGATATTTCAGATAATTGTCATTATTTAATACATGTGTAATGTTAAGCAAATTGTTTACTTTAAATATTAATAATAAACGCATACATTTAAAGAACTACAATTCTTACCTTTCAATGTACAGTATCAGGTTTATCGAACTTGCCATCGTAGTAACCTCCACAAATAGGAACAAGAGAAAGCTTAGCAAGAATAATTGAACAACAAATCACAGTAGTAACTTCCAAATCCTATGTGGTAACCTCTATCTTCAATAGAAATGTTAGACTTGAGAAGAAATCTCCACTTTTGAGAACCTTAAAATAATGAGATGGTACTTAAACACACCAATAATTTCAGATCTATCAAACTAAATAAATATAAAATTCACAAAATTTCAACAGATTTCAAATTACACTTACCTTCGAACTGAAATCAATGATCCAAAATTTATTTATGTGCAAAGAAAAATGATATATATTTCAAGTTACAGTATTTCACAAGATGTCAAAGTTTTGTTACTGAAATTCGTTTTTGTAAGAAATCTCGCGAGTCCTTGTCACTTCCATGGCTTCTTCTTCTAGTCCACCACTTGCACCTCCTCAAAATTCACCTGGTACATGCGCTTGAATATTTCATTACTTTAACGACTTAACTCCAAGAATAAATCTAGACAACATTTTTAAAACCGAACACAGTACTTCTGAAAAAGATTAAAACTGAAAAACTACTGTTCTGATGTTTTTAATTTATATTTCTATAGAACATTATGTGAGAAAATATAAATTGAAAGTTGAAAAACATCACAGACTGTTCAGACATCTGCTGCATGACCTCCAACAACAGGCTTATGATTCTTTGACAAGTAGTCTGCGAACTCTTGGTACGGTGTTTTACAAAGTGGTTGTGGATCCCAAAGGTCAGGAGTCAAGTAGGCATAGGTCTTTGCGATAGCAGCATAAGTTGCCTTAGCAAAGTTACCCAAAGTTCCAGTGGAACCTCTGGCAGATGTGTAACAATCCTCAATACCAGCCATCTGCAACAGCTTT
The DNA here is from genome assembly GCA_030704885.1 of Cynegetis impunctata. Classification (NCBI taxonomy): domain Eukaryota; kingdom Metazoa; phylum Arthropoda; class Insecta; order Coleoptera; family Coccinellidae; genus Cynegetis; species Cynegetis impunctata. Next base: position 809,441 of record JARQZK010000003.1, read on the forward strand.
TTGGGAACTGGAGCAGATACGATACCTGTACCACGAGGTGCTGGAATCAATCTTACAGTCACCGAACCACACTTACCAGTGACCTGAAAGTCGAGAAAAATTTTATAAATTTTTGGTGTTACAATTAATGCAATCTTTTTTTATTGAAAATGATCAGTTTTCTTGAGCCATCATCAGAACATAGTTCCTTTGGTGGAAACCGCAAAAGAAAGTATCAATCATCATAATTAACCGCAAGAGAAAGTATCAATCATCATTATTTATTAACTATAAAAATTACCAAACTGAAATATATGTAGTGTTTAATGTTAAGATTTGAAAACCATGGTAAATAAAAATATTTAAAGATCAACTATATAAAAATTATTACAACAAAGACTAAGGTTTTGAAATCAATCAATGATTTACACATATCAACCTCAAAAAAAAAAGATTGATAATACATAAAATCAATATATCACAGTATTTTGATGAAATTTTTACTCAATTCTCACCTTGCATGGTACTGTGTGAGGTTTACCAATCTTGTTACCCCAGTAACCCCTACGAACAGGAACCACAGAAAGCTTAGCCAGAATAATTGCACCACGAATGGCAGTAGCAACTTCTTTACTGCATTTAACTCCCAATCCTATGTGACCGTTACTGTCTCCAATAGCAACAAATGCCTTGAAACGAGTTCTCTGTCCTGCACGTGTTTGTTTTTGTACAGGCATAATCTTGAGAACCTAAAAGTAAGAACAAACTACTTTAAATAGAAACCTAACGCCATGTTTCAAAATAGAAAATGCTTCGAGAAATATCAGAATTCTTAGGCCTTCATCAGAACAAAGTTCCTCAGGTGGAAACCGCAAAAGAATTAGTAATTCATCATGTGAAATGAATAAAAATATATCAAGACAACGAGAATGAAAGATTGATAAATAACATACAAAAGCATAATAAACCAATAATTAAACATAATCAATATGTGAAAAATTTAAACGCAATTCAAATTACGCTTACCTCATCCTTCAGTGTGCTTCCAAGGAAGAAATCAATGATTTCAAATTCCTTGATGGGCAAGGAAAAAAGATATATTTGTTCCAGATTCGATATTTTACCGTCTTTCACAAGACGTCCAAGTTTGGTTACCGGAATCCATTCTTTTTGGTCATCTTTACCACGGCCACGGCCCCTGCCGCGTCCACGACCTCTCCCTCTAGGACCTCCGCGTCCACCTGATCCACCACGTGCACCTCCAAAACCTCCTCGAAACCCACCACGTCCACCGGCTGGAGCTGCGTCCGCCATTCTAAAATAGAAAATACACAAAACATTTCTCAATAGTAAAAACTGACTCTAAAACAGCATTAAAAAGCAGATAAAAATTTCAAAAATGGCCGACGAGAAAACAACACAATATTGTCGGATTCTGTAACACTTTGAAATGAGTTCAGCAAGAAGTTAACAGTCTCTGCGATATATATTTCAAACAAATTCATTGTATTACTGGAATTAGATCAAACAAATTTAAAACAAAAAAATTCAACATTTCACTTACGTAATATTCTTTCCCTCGAAGATAACGGAAGAAAGAAGAACATTTCAATGGTTGATGCTTTATATATAAATCAAATTCATAGACAGAAATAACTTATACATAGAATTTATATTTTTCTTGTTATTACGTTTGACACCGTGATTTTAAAAAACTAATTGCATTATTTTTTAATTTTTAGTGTTTATTAGCTTTGTTCTTTTTGTTGATTTACTCAACTCATCTCGCACAATATTAAAATGAGATTATGCCATAAAGTCCATAAAAGATTCCATGTTTTAGAACATAGTAGTGTATATATCCATGTTTTAGAAGGGCAATATATTTTCAATGTCATAAAGGTCGTCGAAAATATATAAATTGCGATTAGGATCTTGAACCGTATATTATTAAACTAAGTTTGATGAATAACCGAGTTTAATTTGACATTTTCGCTTGGTTTAACTAAACCAGGTTTAGTTAAATGACGTTTTATAATAAAACGGTGCAAGAGCCTAGATATGTACGTGAAGATTATTTTACACTTGCGTGGTTGCCCAAACTCTGAGCAAACTCCATACAGCATAAAATAATCTACGTGATAGAAAAATGGCTAATGACGGTATACGTAATAAACCTAAACAGAAATCACTTGTCCATCGCGTTTAGAAATAACGATATCTGAGCTCTGTGGTGTTTTACATAAAAATCAAAAATGCTTTCCAACAAGCACCTGTACATCGTTTCTGTAATGTGACACAGAGACAGAATGACACGGTGCTTTCTTGTTGGAAAGCTCTAAGCTCCCATAATTTGTATGACAGTCACAGTTGCTTTTACTAAAACCTTCTTTTAGATTTTCATAAAGAAATTATTTTAAGCAAAAAATACATATGGATTAACAGTTCTACACATATACAACCAAGTTATTAGTTTATGTCGAACAAGTAATACACTAATCCCATGATTCAATTTCTTTTTCAAATTGACTAGTCATGAGTGATGGTGAAGTGGACTAGAGTGACTAGACTAATTTCGGAATTACAGAACCATAGAAATGATAAACATTTCTAAAATAGACATTTATTATCATTTGTATGGTCCTTGACTTTTGATCTCTGAAAATACAGTTGTCCTAGAATAGGTTATCATATAGCTAGAACTTCAAAATTTGTATTTCAAAAGTAATGAACGACGATGAATTTGATGAGAACGATTCAAATTCAAAATATTCACATGAACAGAAAGTAGTTGCTGCAGTATGGGTACACGAAAAGGAATATAACAATCAAACATGGAAAGATATTCACAAAAATTTTATGATTAGATTCAATACCAAGCCACCCAATAGATCTACCCTATTAAATTGGGAAAAAAAGCTTTTTCAATTAGGTAATGTAGACGATAAAGAAAAATCGGGGAGACCTTTGTCAAGGCTGATGCATGTTCCTTACGTGAAAGCTTCATTAGAAGAATCTCCAAGATTATCCCTTCGAGAGCGATCTAAAATTCTTGGTCTACCTCGTACCACTTTATTAAAAATTATAAGGGAAGATTTGAAAATGGAATTCGAACCTGAGCAAGATGAAGATGAACAACCTTCATTCAATAAAAAGCATGCCCCTTATACAGCAGGGCAATGGAAAAAGAGAGAAGAAACAATTGTTAAAGAAGACGAAGAAAGAACAAATGAGTTTATAGGATCATTAGAGCATAGTCATGAGTATATTTCCATTCCACAAGAAACTTTCTCTTCATAATATAAAATAAGTTTGTCAACAAATTTTATTTTTGTGTAAATATTATGAACGTTAAAGTGAACAACTCCTATGCAAACAATTAGTAAAACTTTTATATTACAAAGATCTAATCTAATAACAACCAAACAAATAGTTACTCTATTCCTTACTTTTCCAATTTGGAAAATTGTAGAATATTTTTTATTGAGAGTTGTTTCAAATCAGTTTTAGTAATTAAACAAACCTTTTTTATTTAAATGTGTAAAAAAATGAATCATTTTGTTACTGATGCCATTTGTAAATAATATAATTTATTTGTTAATAACTATAATTAAAATATAATGTAAATATAAAATTGGTGGGTGAATTAAAACAAAAATATTCAATAATTATATATTAAATTAAATTTGGGTCCATTTTTCCATAATACATATCACCAAGAAATTAAAATATCTAACTTCATGTCTAACAGGAATTACATAATGGTACTTATACAATATATTTACTTACTGAAGGTCACTTGCATACAATAAACAAATCAAATTAAAGCATTTCTGCAAACAAAAATAATATATTTAAGCATCTGACCTGAGCTTTAAACAACATTTTGATTTACACTATTATTGCTCTGAGTAAACCTGGTATTGTTGAAGAAGAGATGTATGTTAATCGAAGCATAAAATCGAACAGCCTTGGACAACAACGTGTGCTATTAATAATTTATTTTGGTATTTTGAAGGGTACTTTTTAATTGGGTTCTTTCATATTCAATCTTTATAAAACATAGTTTATCACTAAATAAAGCTGATTGGAAGATTTGAGAAGCATTATTGACATCAATATGAAGAAGACTTACAATTAAACTCGAAATATAAACCACAAATTGATGCTCTGGAAAATACATTAACATCAAACTCGTATAATCAACATTCAAACTTAAGGCCATGCCGAGGTTTAGTGGCTACTGTGAGAGTCTGTTTGCTGCTATAGATATTGCTAGAATATTCAATTTTTATACGTTGGTATGATGACAACAGGAAAATGTTATTGTATATGCTAAAATAAGGTAGAATAGAGAGAATTATTTTACTATGAAATTATTGAAAATGAAAAAATTAAGTCAAGCACTGATATAGGTAAATAGACTAAACTGATTTACTTTAATATTTATTTTACTCATTAAAAATCTGTCACATTTTATTGGAGGTGATTATTTCGATGTTCAACTGAAAAGATATTGATTCAAAGCTTGGTATTTATCAACTTGAATATCAAGATCGAATTTAAGGGGGTAATTGTAAAATTTATAGAATATGAAATCTATTCATGAAGATAAAATTTGGTCCAAACATCCACGCACCGCGCCTTCAGTGCATGTATAGAATATAATCAGAAATCCTGTGAAAAAACTTGATTAAAAAAGTATAGTATATAATGGTCAATGAAATTATCTGTTGAGTAAATAATTTTCACGTGAACGAGTGTCAAGTTTCTATATTTAAAATATGAAAGGAGCATAAAATTATATACTTATTTGAATAGATTTCAATCAAAATATTTTTGTTTGAATTCTTTCATAAAATTATGGTGAAAATCATCAAAGTAAGGTTAGTCTACACTGAAAAGCCACAAGTAGTGACTACATACGCTGAGTATTGTAGTTTGTAGTAAACAAGTTCGGATTGATCACATTAAGTACGAAGTGACACACCTAAAGAAGACGAAGTATTTCAGTTTTCATGAACATAAAGAAACAATTGAATATATAAGCAATCCTTTATACGCTGTTTGCTATTTTCAATAAAAATATTTTAATTGAAATAAATATTTTCAAGTTTAAGTACAAACTTCAAGAACATACATAGGGCGGAATATGCCCAGTTGGGAAAATTTAACTGCAGATTAAAAAATTTTTGATTCGTCGTGTCAAAACTTTAATAAAAAAACTTCAAAGTGTCACGAGCTGCTGTCCAAAATTGCTAGGAACATTGTTTGATTTTGAACTATATGTTATATCCTTAGTTTCACTTTTTTATTTATACTTGATATCTTTAACGTTAGAAGTAATTTACTGATTGAAATAACATTCTCAAAATAGATTGAAAAAAATCCAAAGTGTAATGATTTATAAGTTATTAAGTACACTTAAATTAGAAGAATATATTGAAAATTACTTTCCGAAAATTGTCCACATATTCACAGAGTTGGAACACAAATGTATTAACGATTATTTTTTGACGTTTCTTAAAACCAATGAAATGCTTCTTTATTTGTCACAAAAGTAAGTTTTAACCAATGATGTCATTATTATAGTGGGAATAAATCTTTTGTGATTATTCTCGGGAATAATCACTGTAGCTTTTATTTGCTTAGCAAGTGTCAGATAGTTGTCAAAATAATTACCTAATTGTGTCAACGCGATATATACAATGGATGAAAATCATCGGTTTAGTACCTTTTCTGATATACAGAAATAACAAAAAATATTTTGAATCAAAAAATAATCTAGTCAAATATAACTCGCGAGTTCGATAAATTATAGAAAATAATTTGACAGATTTTGTTCAAACTTGTTGCCATTTGGAAATAGCCACTCGAGCCCTCCGGACTCTCGTGACTATTGCCTGGCAACAAGTTTTGAAAAAATCTGTCAAATTATTTTCAATTTATTCTCACTCTCTTGTTATATTATTCCTAAAAATTACATTGAACAGGCGAGTCACTAATTAAAAGCCCAAAAACAATTAATTAAGCATACTAATGCTTCATGTTACGCAAATGAAGTTGAAACATTAACAACTCACACTAGAGAAAACATATGCTATAATAAAAATTATATATAAAATGTATAAAAACGAACGGTATTCTCTGAAGACACAATTATATTGTATGCAATGAAAGTGACGTATCACATATAACCATAGTGGAACAGCTTTTTAAAACATAATTCTTTTAGATCCATGATTAATTTTTTTATAGGTTCACCTGTCGGAAAAACGCCTTTAGTGATTGGACAGCGTCTCGATGTCATAAAGCGCAGGTTACTTATATATTTGAAGAAAAGGTGACTAATGGACTATATTGATATATATATATATATATATATATATATATATATATATATATATATATATATATATATATATATATATATATAAATATATATATATATATATATATATATATATATATATATATATATATATATATATATATATATATATATATATATCAGAAGTTTCATACTTTTCCATGTAAAAATAGCTTGTGGATATCAGTTGCGTAATTCAAAAAGAAGAATAGACAAATTTACAGAGAAATTTTTAAAATATAAAGAAATTCATAATTTCATGACCAAAAATAAGCAACTGATATAAATCTAAAAAAATTAAAAGACAAATATTTAAACAATGAGGCAAAATTATGATTTAGATGAATTTGGTTCTACACTATCTGTTAAGAGAAGCTCTTGAAGTTTGTTCATTCAATTACAAAATAGCATGCAATTTTCATAAAAGAAAAAAATTTAATTAGCTCGAACTTCAGGAGATAATTCATTTTAATCACTTAAAAAAAAAATTCAGTATAGTATATACATCTTTTTGGACCCTACAAATCAACACACATTAGATATACTCCATTCAGTTTCATTTTGAATGCAAGTATGCCTTAGAAATCAATAATATTTTCGTTAAGACAAGGAAGAATGATTTGGATTCTTGGAAAAATACTTTAAATTGATTGTCACTCAAATTTGGCAACACTGCAGTCTGATGCCAAGGACACAATTTATTGCTCAAGTTTTGTTTGACTAAATAAGATTTTTTACATTCAGAGCCTACTAGCATCCAGAATATTTTAAAATGAATGGAATATAAAATTAATTGAATTCATCATTTGACAAAAGTTTTGGAAAATTGGTTCTTCAGTTATTGAAATTATCTAGATAGATTAATAAATTATGAATTTTTTCCAGTGAAACTATTGAATAAGAGTATGGTCCATAGATAAAAATAAAAATAAGTGTATTATATTAAAAACACTTAGGCCCGGTTTTTCAATGCTCGGTTAAAGTGATTTAGCTTTCGGCTAATCGATAACCTTTAGGTAAACCGTTTTTCCACCTCTCATCTTGCGCTAACCTACTGCTATTCTATCGGGTAGAGTAACTATCACCTGAAAGTGTTTGTCAAATGGCTAACTGTAAGCTATCTTGCACACGCATGCGCGCCGTAAGTTAACTACTCCGAACGACCCGAACAGTCGAGTTTGTTCAACTGCTTTGTAACCAGTAACCTCGTTTTCTATTTTGTTTTTTCTACGAAAGATGGAAGCATTTGATTTTTTAAGTGATGATGATGAAGAATAAATTAATAGACTTCATTGATAACCAAAGAAGGCCATACGTGGTCAGAGAAAGAAGTAATCCATTTGACTATTTTGATGAATTGGATTTTTTCACAAGATTTAGGTTAAGAAAAAAACTGTTCTGAATATATTAGAACAAATTGAACAACAGATAGAGACCATAACAGATAGGTAAATTATTTCAAACTCCAAAAATCTTCTTTCCAAGTTTCTATTTTTTCCCTCCAAGTAGTAGAAGCTGTTTTTTTTTTAATTCAATTATTGCTTTGAAACCATTTGCAATTTTTAACAGCAACGATCTATCAGAAGGACTAAAGTTTGCCAGTATTTTCTTCTTCAGTGCTTTTGTTTCACCCATTTTATTATAAAATAATCAACAATAACATAAAAAACATATATTTCCGAAATCGACAGCAAAAGGGAAACGACCAATCAGAAGCAGGGTTGCCAGATGATCGCTAGTCAACATCGCCAACTTATGGCGCTGAAGTCGCCCAAATCGCCCGCGCTTTCATTTGAAGTAGCCCAAATGCAGCCCATTCGCAAAAAACATATTTCTTTTTATAAAGGGTGTACAAACTCCCCGCGCCAAACAGAAACCCAATGCCTCTCATTTATTTTGAGTTGAAAAGTTATTTAAGCCAAAAATTTAAACAGTAAATGGTCTCTTACGACAAGTTGTGGTAGACTTCACGGACAAAACTTTTCTCAAATTTTCTTCATATTTTTCCGAGTTGAAAAATCTTGTGCCACTTGTCACAAAACTAAAAACAAAAAATCCTATATCCAAGCAGCGATTTGTAGCCAAGATCCTATTTTCAAATAGCCCAATTGGCGACCTGTAGCCTGACTAATATTTTTGTCGCCTGACGAGCTCTCGGAGTAGCCCAATTGGCGATAAATCGCCCAATCTGGGAACCCTGATCAGAAGTGCTCCCTGAAACATCAGTACTACCAACGTTAACAAATATATCGCTAGCTGACAATTTGCTAGCCTAAAGTCAAACATTTGAAGGAGAAACGCAATAGTTCTTAGTTGAAACTTTAGCTGATGGTTAAGCTTAACCTATAGTCAGCTAACTGTGAGTTTTAACCGAGCATTGAAAAACTGGGCCTTAATATCAGAGAGTTCTTCAAGTGTAGATGGACTCATGCAACAAGAACAGAAGTTTGGTTACAAATTGTAATAAAAGGTAAGTACCCAATAAAAACAAATATCATAAAATAAATTAATATATTTCAAACAAAAACGAACATCATTTTGTCAGTCCATAGTTCAGTAAATTTCACATAAAAGACCATTCTGGAAGTTTTCAGTATTTCTTAAAATGAACAAGATATTTTCACAATTAAACATAAAAGTCGAAATAGCAATGAAAAAAATATTCAAAACTTAATGTGATTTTTAATCTGAATTCTTTTAGAAATTTGCCCTCTACTGAAAAAAAAATAAATTCCAAGAGAGCATAAGAAATGTATCAATATTTTATAATTTAAAAGAGCAGCAATACCCACTGAAAAATGACCATCTTTTATTGTACAAATATATGGCCATTTCCTGAGCATAAAATAACTATCTTTCAAAAAGAAAATCAATTCATCAAGAGATTTACTTGAAAACCATGTGCAATATAAATAAACTGAATAATTTGAAATTAAGGTGGATACGCTTTTAAAAAAATAAATTTCAATAAAATATACTTGATAAAACCATATAATGGAGATGTTTTCGAAAATATATGCACTATTTTAATCCAGAAAAATTTGATACCGAAAAATACCGAATTTTATTATTTTTAATAATATTTCAAGACAGGTTATTTTGAGATGTATATTATAAATCAAGATATTTTGTATTGAGAAATAAAAGAAAGAAAAAAACATATTTTGTATAAAACTATTTCAATGATGTGAAGGCATGAATTCTTTGATTATTTTTCAAACTTAATGACTTTTCCTTAACGAAAGATGGAATTTATGCAAATTGATTTAGATTTCAATGAAAATATGTAAAAAAATTAAATCTTAATGTTTTTTTCAAACAATGAAAAGTAAAAATATTTTACTTTGTTTGGTTCTTTAGTGGTCCCTAAATTTTGCTCGAAATTTGATTCTTCATTGAGAAAGGCAAAACAATGTTTTTTACCGAATAAGTTACAAGATAGCACCAAAAAGCAAATCCACTCTGCTTAGTTTGTAACCAAACTTTGTTTTGCACATTTAAGCAAAATTTTACTATTAATATACATGAGACATTTGATAAAATAATTTTGAAATACATTTGTCAATCTTCCAACAAATATATGAATAAAAAGTAAAAATGGGGCCTTAAATGCAAGACATAAATGCTATCGAAATGATTTATTGCAGAAAGGAAAATGTCTGATTAATTACTTCAATACAATGTTGATAAAGAATTGAACATTTGTGATGTTCTTTTGAGTCTATTGTTTTGACTAGAATTGGTAATTTCTTCCTTGAAAATTTGGTGTGTATTTACTTTCTTAGATTATCGGAAAATGATATGTCCCTTGGTGATATATAATTTTGATTTGAAGTAACACTTTTGATTTTCTAAAGTATTGCAAACTTTTTCAAAATAAAAATTTACCTACAAAACGTAGAATAAAATCCATTGTAAATTGCAGGCAAATGAAAAGTAACTAGTAAAATTTTACTTAATCATTAGGTGCTATTATTTATCTAAAATTGATTTGATTGGCATCTTTTAAAAACTTCAAAATACTTAACAAAAATAATAAAAAACAACTTACACATAAATATACTGAGTTGTCCTAAAAACTTCTTTTAGATAAGATAAACAGTCTGGGAGGAAGTGTATCCACTTTTTCAAATATATATATATTTAATAACTGAGATTGAATTCTCGCACATCACTTGGTGAAACATCATAAAGAATAAAGTATAAACTTTAAAATAAAAACACTTGGCTTATGTTTCACAATATAAAAATTTTTTTTTTTTTATATCGTGAAACATAGGCCAAGTGTTTTTATTTTAAAGTTTATACTTTATTATATATATATTTGATAAATGTTCTTTTTTTGAAAATATATCCTGCATTCAATTTATAGTTTACAAATAATAATTGGAGTTTATTTGAAAATCAATCTTACTAACTGATCTTCAAATTCCAGAGATTTTGATTTTTAGAAGTTTATATCATACAGAAGAAGTCATTTTTGACGACTCAAAGTAACAAATAAGATAAATTGGCGAGATTATATTAATTACAGATGCCCAGTGTCAAAAACAACAAAATATAGTATGAAGAATTCATATCATATTGAGAAATGGCCTTAATGGGAAAACACTTAAGTTAAAAATTCAATAATTTAAAATTTATAAAATATACAAGATATACATAGATATACACACATAACTAGAATATATATGCAAAAATAACAATGACTTTTTGTAATAATATATCCATCCACAACCAATGTGAGATGTGTTTTATTCACTAGGCCACTATTTAGCGTTGTACAAATATAGCAATTGTATATATTTATAATATATAATTTTTAGAATACACTATTTACAAAAAAATTTACACTATGTACGTAAAATTACCTAGATTTGTAAAAATATTACTTGAAATACTAAATCCTATATTTCTCAGCTAGGAGGAAATAATTTCTGGTAAACATTTCAGCCAAGCCTTCTTGGAAAATGGTCACCTACTCAAAATATTTCGATCTCTGGACTGTTTTGAAAGAGAACAAATTTTGAATCCCACGATAACTCAATTGACAGAGGAGTACTTCTTTGGCATTCTCTGTCTGATTTGTTTTCTAACTTTCTTTTTTGAGTTTGTCAATACCCTTTCTGACGTAAGTTACTAAGTCAGTAAGTGAACTATGTACCGTTAAAGGTTTGCACAACCTATCCAGTTCGTTGAAAAATTCTGAAAAAAAAGGAAAAAATTATATGAAAATAGTGAAAATATCATCTTTTCACTGTAACATGAAAATAGGGAAAATGTATACCTCATGGAATGTGATTTGTTTAGTAATGGTTGTCAGATTTTAATGATTGTACAGAGAACGTCAAATTTATTAATAAATTAAATTGCGTTCTAGAATGTATTCCAAATTTTGAAGGAATTTAATACATGTATGAACAATTGTCAATCAAGGAAATTGCAAAGTAAAACTATGAAAATTTTAGAAAATGAAATACTTGTGTTTATATTATATTATCATAAAAATATATTGTAATATATATTCATCGCACCATGTTTCCGATATAAGTCCATTCAGCATATATAATCAACTGACTAAAATAGGAATTAATACAGAAAATAAAAGTCCACTCAGAATGGGTTGACGTGGGGTTAAGATAAAAAAGGTCGCTTGATTTAATACCAGAAAATGGTTAATGAATTTCTAAAATTTTTAAGTAATTATTTAATTTTAAAGACTATTTTATTATGGACTTCAATATCCCAATAATATAGATAACAATAATTTTATTTCTGAAATGTTGGATAATTCAGGGGAATTCCAAATGTTCTCTAATACAGGAGGAATTGCCTATAATAAAAGTATTGCAGTCGGAACAACTAAATTTAGAAACTTTGGACAGAAATTATATTTTTTTGTCTTTGACATTGAAAAAAAGAGTATTTGACAGTTTGCCAAATATAATTTAGATATAGAATTGTTTACTTCTCGATACTATGTTAAAATATTTTTTGGAATTTGTTAAAATATATGTGAATAATGCAATAGCTGAACACGTATTTTATTTATGAGATTTTCAATGAGTGAAATTTTGAAACCATTATTCTTGGTGATTGATTTTATTGTTTGGAATTCTGAGTTAATATCAGTCTTCGAAAATGAAAGAGAAAAGGCTCAACGAATTATCGATCTGAAATTTGAGTTTTTGAGCCCACAGATGTGTAACACAGTCAAATCTTTTCCCATAAAATATTTTAAAAAAGGTTCACGTAAAAACAACATAGGATGGTTTTACAACAACCTAAAACAACTCAGGGAACATAAAAGGTTGTTGAAGGATGTATGTAATCAATACAACACAGAAGGAAACCGAGAAGAATTGAAAAAATTTCGATACAAATATAGGCAATGTATAATGAATTTAAAGAAAGATGCAAATGATGCAAAGATCAAAAACGCCAGCAACCCTATCTCCTGCATGTGGAACATTATAAACAAAGCCAGGGGAAACAATAAACCAAAAATAGACTCTAACATTGATCCTAGTGAATTCAGTCGGTTCTTTACAACAGTCAGACCGAACCAGCATATTCCAATTTCTGAAATACATCCAGTGGATCTAGTTCCAAACAACGATAATGCCCAAAAATTCAACTTTAGAAAGGTAACCTATGTAGAGATCAGAGACATTATGGGGGATCTTAAGAATACCAAATCAACAGATATATATGGACTAACAGTTGAGATGATAAAAACAATCAGGAACCTGCTATATATACCCATAACTAAGCTTATAAATGAGGCAATCGAAAAATCAGTGTTACCAAATAGCCTAAAGATAGCAGCAGTGATTCCTATACACAAAAAAGGTAATCAGAATGATCCAAATAATTATAGACCGATATCTCTGCTGCCAGTAATATCGAAGATATTTGAAGCAGCTATGGCAATGCAGATAACGAACTATTTCGAGCACGCAAACTTGTACAGTCAATCTCAATATGGCTTTAGAAAAGGCAGAAATACCACAGGCGGCATCTTGGACATGATACATGATATCATGGATGCGTTTGAAGATATAAAGTACCTTAAAGCCAAATTCTGCGATTTAAGTAAAGCCTTCGACTGCGTCATCCACACGATACTTACAGGTAAACTGGAAAAACATGGATTCTCAGAGTCAAGTGTAGGCTCAATTGCCTCATACCTAAGAGACAGACAAAAAAGGGTCCAAATGGGAAATAAATGGTCAGAACCAGAAACCTTACAAATTGGCGTACCACAGGGATCAATACTTGGACCAATCCTTTTCCTGATATATATAAACGATCTACCACACTACATTAAATCTGCAAGAACAATATTATTCGCAGATGATACAACATTCCTAAGTGGGGGAAAAGATGAAAAACAGATTGAAAACCTAATGGAAGATACAATAAAAAAAGCAGACAAATGGTTCTTGGCAAATAGGCTGGTACTGAATAAAGAAAAAACCCAAGACATGACCTTCACTCTTAGAGAAACAACATCAATAAATGACCCGGTAAGGTTCCTTGGGGTGACATTTAACGCAAAGTTAAATTGGGAACCTCACATAAATAATGTCTGCAAAAGCCTGAGCTCGTCAATCTTCGTCTTAAAAAACTTAAAAAGCATAGTATCAGATGCAACACTTAAAATTGCATATCACTCTTTATTTCATGCTCAGATGACATATGGAATAATAGCATGGGGTGGATCATCTCAAGCAAATAGGGTTTTTGCACTGCAACGTAGAGTGATGAGACTGATTGGGGGGCTCAAGCACAGAGATGAATGCAGACACATGTTTGTCAAGCTGGGCATACTAACTCTTCCATCTGCCTACATCCTCCAGAACCTGTTACTAATAAAAAGCAATGAATCTCAATACGATAGTTACGAAAAACAACATGACTACGACACTCGAAATAAATCAAATCTGGTTCCTATGCACTGTAGACTATCAAAATGCCAAAGGAGAGTGGACTACATCGCAATCCATTTCTACAATAAGATCCCAAATGAATTGAAAATCCTACCAATGGATAACTTCAAGAAGCAGATGAAAACCCTGCTAATCAAGGGGGCTTTTTATGATGCTCAAGAGTACCTGGCCACTGTTTTTAACTAATTTTAATATGTATCGTAATATCTAATTTTAACGTGATATGAAACTCTAAATTTTCATCTTTTCTTTTAATGTGTCTTTGAGTCTTTGCATGTATCGAAACATGACCCCAAACGATTTTTATTTTATTATATTGTATCTGACGAATGTAACACCTATGTGAGATTGACATGAGAAATATATATATACTATTTACTACTAAAAAAAAAAAAAAAAATACCTTACGTGGAACACAAAAAATTGTGCCTGTATAACAAAGATTCTTCTCAAAAGCAGTCAGTACAAAAAGACACAAAATCAACAATACATAATGACAAACCCCCCCCCCAAACTGTGTTGGGCTTCCGTGAAAAGGTTATTACTCCCGAAATATTGTATTTTACCGGCGCAGCGATGCAGTTGTAGTAGTTTGTCAATATTACAATTATCCCCTTTATTTTTACAGAGAGGCACAATAATAGCACGCTTTAGGGAGGCAGGAAAACGCCCATCCACGATACACATATTGACCAGCTTTGTCAATAGATCAGAGAGAAATTCTTTAACCGAATAGAAGCACTTATGTAGTAAAAGCTCCTTAATAACTCTTTTAAATGTTTGTTTGTTCAAAGATTTCAAATGGGAGGGCAAATGATTGAACAATCTGACACCCTGATATAGTGGAGAACGTTCAAAACTGTGAGTCCGATGTTTAGGAACCAGGAGTACCTGTGAATTTCGTGTTCCATGATCGTGCGAGCTAGCAAGTTTTTTTCCAGTTATTCTCATTATCTTTCGCATATAAGAGACATTTGAATATGTATATACATGGAAGTGACAGTAATTTATTGGCGACAAATATAGGCCGACATGATGCCCGATGGTTCAAACCAAATATGAGACGTATTATTCTTTTCTGTGCCACAAAGACTCTCGAGAAGGAACCACAGTCACCCCATATATAAAGGTTTCTCATATAAATTTAAAGCCAGTTTTGAAAGGATTTTTGGAAGATGTTGGTGTAATTATGAAAACAACTAACCTGTGTGGTCCCCATTGAGCACTATTCTGTCAGCATTTTCCCATAGGTCCATATATTGCAACAGATACATGTAGGTCTGATTTTGTGTCATCATGGCTGTATAAACGGACAGTGGAACCCACATGCAAGGACCGACATTCTGGGGATGTGATGGGGCCACTACCATGTGATTGCCCCTGGCTGCGAGCTCGCCACTGCTGTATCCCGAGGACTGACTTCCCACGGAGCCTACGGAACCAGCCGGTGAAGGTGTCGGCGATAGAGGAGATGGAGTACCTTGCCCTTGATTCTGTTGAGCACCTGGTGGAGCCTGGTTCAGTTGATCTTGTGGTACTGCTGCATTCTGAATTAGAAAAAGTTGCAATGAAGTTAACTACTCGTCCGAGTGATTCAATATCGTTATAACTATAATAAACTAATAAAAGTAAGCTTCCTAAGTCGCGAAAGGAAGAACCAATAAATTTATTGAGAAATAATAGAATATATAAGTTCGACCATATTTAAACAAAAACATTTGTTGTATTAACATTGACATAACAATTGAAAGCAAACACTGACTTTGTTAAAGGTTAATATCCTTTGAAATATGGTGACTTTCAGGTCAAATATAAATAACATACATAATTTACCGATTTCAAATTCACTGTGAGATCCTTATTGAATTTTCTTGGAAATAAATGTTGATAAAACATAAATAAATTTTCAAGCGATGAGGGTGCAAGTTTTTTTTTTTTTCGAATATCATCTTTATCAAAATATATAAATATAATAACAATAATAGTGATAATGTCATTCCGAATCAGCAACAATGCTGGTGGTGGAACATTACAGACGGCATTAAATACATCTATATCAATTTTAAAAATTAAACAATTAGGTACAATACAAATTTGGGTAGCGAGAAATAAAACAATAACAAACTTAATTCAACAATTACAACATACATTCTTAAATAGCTACGTAATATCTCATTATGAGCACTTCTTGGCAACAAGTTTTTTTTTAAATATATATTCATAATAGAGCATTTATTTGACTTATGTGCTGTATCAATTGACTTTTAAATGAAGAATAGTTATCTTTGTCCTTCACAGGATTTGGCAATTGGTTGTAAGTTTCTAGGCATCTGTAAATAGGATCATTGAGAGCTAAATTCGTTCTTACATTTGATAGGTAAAAATTTCTGTGGTTTCTAGTCTTATATGTGTGGGTTTCGCTAACCAGGTTAATTGTAGTATAACATTTTTGTTGATTCTTTTGGATTTTTTAAGTGTATTTGCATTGTTCTATTTGCAATATTTGTTCCAGTGGTATTATTCCTGTATCCTTATATATTATTTCTGTATGTGTTCTGTAGTTATATCCAAATAAAGACTTCACTACTTTATTTTGAAGAGTTTGTATTTTCTTAAATTGTGTTGATCGACATATACCCCATGTTATTATGAGATAGCGAAAAACTGACAGAAAGTATGCATTGTAAATCATGAGTCTATTTTGTGCATTTAGATAACTGTTACATCTATACAAGGCACCAATCATAGGGACTATCTTTTTTGAAATATGATTTAAGTGTTCATGCCAATTCAATTTATCATCTATGACCAGCCCCAGATATTTGGTGTATTCGACTCTTTGAATCGCTTCAGGGCCAATTTTTATGAACAAATCCTGGGTTTCCATATTTTTGTTTTTAAGCAACATGAAAACAGTTTTATTAATATTTATTTTAAGTTTATTACCGAGGAGCCACTCAGCATAAAGTTTCAAATCATCATTCACCAAATGCTCCAATTCAGTGAGGTTATTTCCTTCATAGACAAGGACGGTGTCGTCTGCAAATATATAGTAGCGTGCCCTTAATTTGGCATTTTTAAGATTTAGTGTATGTAAGGAATACAACATAGGTCCCAAGACTGACCCTTGTGGGACTCCACAGGTAACTTTCTTTAGTACACTATTGACTTTGTCTAGTGTTACATATTGTTGTCGGTCTTTTAAATATGTCTCTAGAAGATCCGAGCATTTACCTCTAATTCCCATTAAGTTGAGCTTATTCATTAATAAATTTGGAATATATTTGGGATATCTATTTTTATTTGGGGGGTCTAAAGTCCTAACTGTAGTTTTACTGCAGAGTTCAATTAGGTATTAATATATTTTCGAAAATCTATTTCTACTGGGTAAGTAGCAAATGCTTTGTTTGAAGTATTCAACAGGATAAACAAATTATGATCAGTAGTAAATTTCAAAACTGGATTACTTTCAATTAGACATACAACCTTATTCAAATTCAGACGTTCACAAGTAACAATACTCAAACAGTATGAATAAGTTTAATTTAAATTGTCACAAATGTACTTTCGTATGTATACATGGAAGGATGTATGCAAATATTCACTCATGCTGCTTATGAACAATTTTATGTTCAATGACAAAAAACTTATTTTGGTAGAAAATTTATTAAATGCGCAAAAAAGCAAACTTCCACGAGAAGCATTCTATACTGGAAGAAACAATGATGAAAACGATGAATACATTCTTGGTCCACCTTCTGAAACCTGTTTTTATATGCAAAATTTTATCAGTACTAATGGTACTTAAATAAAGCAAAAACAAATTCGAGCAATGACTATGTTTCTCCATTTCAGAAAAAAATTCTGTGTTCCTTCTGAACTCTTTGTAAGGGTATCCGAATAGAAATAATTTTTTTGCAAATAAATTGATAAATTCGATGGACGATGAATCAACTCTGTGGTAGTTCATATTTATATTAAAAATTAAATAATAAGAAACCAACTTGTCTAAAAACCACAAAATGAAAATAACTTTTTATTCGACTAGTTTCGCCTGTTACAGCATTATCAAGACTGAATACATAATTGCAAAGACATCGCTTGAAAATATAAGTATTTCGGTACACCCCCAGGTACCGAACCGAAATACTTATATTTTCAAGCGATGTCTTTGCAATTATGTATTCAGTCTTGATAATGCTGTAACAGGCGAAACTAGTCGAATAAAAAGTTATTATCATTTTGTGGTTTTTAGACAAGTTGGTTTCTTATTATTTAATTTTTAATATACATAAATTGATGATTTCATGTATCTATATGTCTATTGTCTAAAAAAAAAAAAAAAATTGTCATCAATAAATTGTCTATTACAGCAAATCTACCTTCCAACAAAATAGTTGACCTTTTCATAAAATTAAGAATGTTATTGAGATTTTGTTTGAAACAAAAGAAAATGATCTTATTATATGAATGAACTGCTTTCGCCATATTCTATATTAATTTATGTAAATTCCGATAATATTCCTTTTAGTACAAGGTTTATGTATTTTTATAGATAAAGAATTAACTTTCACAAAGTGATATAAACATTTGCATTTTCACTAAGGTTTATATCAAAAATATTATATTTAGTTACTAATGAAAACTTAATTTAATGACGTGGGTATCTTACCTTTGTACAATAATCTGTGATGATCTTCTGAATATCTTTTGCCTCTTGTTTTTTCATCTTCAGGAGTTTATAGTACAATAAAGCTTGGCACCTATAACTGTAAATTAAAAATAATTTTGATTCAAGCACTTCACAAGAAACCATATAAAACTAACCTTAACACAGCTAACTTGGTATGAACGGGAGATAAATTTAGATGCTGCCCAAATTTTGAAGAAATATATCTGAAAAAGATATATAATTAATACACCCATTAGAAACTTCATGCATGTCGAGTCTTACATGATCAGGGCAAGGGTATCTTTGTACATAGTGAAGGCAGCATTTTCAGTAACACTCTCGTACTCCATTGCATTTCCAGTGAGGAGAAAATATAAGACGGCTTCCAGGTACAACAAACATTGTTTTATTGTGTCAGTCTCTGCGTCCGCCAAATGCTTAAGTCGTTTGGCTTCACTCAAGTGCTTACTTTGATCTCTGCGAATAAAATAAATGTGATCAAGACATTTTTAATGTAGGCGCATCTCATAAAATGTAGTATATGATAGTTATTGAACTTGATTGATGGTTCGTTACATCATAAACTGACTACTCTGGAAGTTCTCATTCATCAAGTTTAGTCAAATGATTAGGAAAACATGATCGACTTTACCATTTGAGAACTCCTGACACACTTGTCACATGTCAGTTATCAGATAAATTCGTATTTCCTTTATGTAGGTTCCAGCAAAATTTCTTATAGAAAAAAATATATATATATTTATATATATATATATATATATATATATATATATATATATATATATATATATATATATATATATATATATATATATGAAAAACTTGGTTCACGGAATGAACCGCGTGAAAGATTTGAAAAATCTATATATATATATATATATATATATGAATGTGGAAGATAATTGTTTATTTAATTCTAATTGGACATCTTTTGAATTTTTATATCTGTGAGTTTCTAAGGCGGTAATTTAATTTAAATTTTGCACATTTTCATTAAAATTAATTGCGTAATTCTCATTTAATAAATAATTTTAATATTTAAAATCTCTTTTTCTTATTAAAAACTGCAAATATGATTCTTCAACATTTCTTCTGAAGTTTATAATTGATTAAATTTTTTGATTTTTTTTTTTTTATTGTAGCGGTGATGGCTCAGGTGGCATCGCTCTCGACTAGCAATCGAGAGGACGTGGGTTCGACTCCCACGACAAACCAACAAATTTTCTATACCACCGCTATCGTGTTTCGGAGGACACGTTAAGCCGTCGTTCCCCCTGGGTTAGTACGCCTCATTACTAATTAACTAAAACAGGGTTAAAGAGGCAATCGGCGCCGGAATACCGCACATAATGTGTAGGCTCCCCGGCAATAATGCCATACGCTTATTTATTTATTTTTATTTATTTTTTAATTTTAATTTTTTGATATTAATTGAACTAAAATGAGCAAAAATTATTTGATTAAAGTTTCTTTTTACATTTACTAATGTAAATGCAAAACTGCATTTGTAGACAATATTGTCGTGAATAAACGTGTTGCTGATCGAATAGTACACTTTCTATGAATAATACAATACCATAAAGGGGTGTCTACCCAAGTCAGGATAATAAAATTCCCTGAGAATTCCAGGATATTCCAGGTGATTTTATTATTTTTCCAAATGTATCCCGATACGATTTTCTTCTCGTGGAGCACTCCTGTCAGGTTTTTTCTATCAATGTCTTAGACACACGAGTTTAATACATCTTTTTACCGAGGGAGTTTCTGAAAGAACTTGCGTCATGTGCAAATGATGTCTGACAATTTGCCTTTACATCAGAATTTATCAGTATTTATTATTATTTCAGGACAAATACTTTTTTCTTTCTTTTGCAATTTAATACTTGAAAAATTTCCCTGAGTGAACCCAAAATTCCCTGAGAATTCCAGGATATTTCAGGAGAAAAAAATTTCCTGAGAATTCCAGGACTTCCAGGTTTTTTAAGGATGTAAACACCTTGCATAAGCAGTAATTGATTTCGATTGTTTGTTGATATATATATAATTATTTAAGGAAATCTCTTCAGGTCAAGGAAACTTGTGGAATCAATGAGCAACCATATGAATGTTTTTTTATTTCTTTTATAAATCTGATTAAGTAACGTAAAATTATTAGAATCTGTGTTAATAGGCATTTGATTAACTATAAAATTCCACGAAATTCACAATAATTACCAGGAAGTATCAGCTTTGGCAATTAAAACTATAAAGTGTAACGCTATGAAATACCGTCCACTGGCTAAACCAAATTTTAGCTGAGATTAACCAGTATAGAAGAAGATTCGATTAATACCGTTTCTTTTCGATTTGTGACGCTGAAGAATTAAATACGTACGACGTAATTATATTGTAAAGGCAATAGAGTTTTAAGTTTCTCCTAAATACAAATAAATATAAATAAAATACAAATTTTTCTTGAATATCGTTTGCGCTAAGAAGCGCAAAGACCCCAGGAATATAAATAGGAGTCCTTTAAGATTATAAATAGGAGTCCTAATTAAAGACCCCAGGAATATAAATAGGAGTCATAATTAAAGACCCCAGGAATATTAATAGGGGTCCTAATCAAAGACCCCAGGAAAATAAGTCCATAATTTTATGACCAATTGTGCCCTAAGTCTATTACGCTTAGATCTAGCAAGTTCCACTAACCTTTCATCATACTCTGTTGGCTCAGCAGGTTTTCCAAAATATGAACGGTGTTGCCTGCCAGATGATGCGGACTTTTGAACTTTCACGCCTTCTTCCCGCTCGTGGTTGGTAGGCGGAACATTTGACAGACTGAGACTTTCCGAATGAGATCTAGGCTGTTCACTTTCTTTCTTCCTCTTTTTCGAACCGTGGTGGTCGCTGGAACTCTTCTTACTCTTATGTGATATGTCGCTGATCGTCGAGCGCGATGATATCGAACTGGTACTGTTATGACGCTTCCTCTTCTTCGATTTATGTTTGGACTCTTTGTGATCTCTACGCTTTTCACTCGAGCTGCTCTTTTTTGATTTTTTCTCCTCATGGTTTGATTTTTTATCAGTCTGGTGGCTGGGAGTCGTTGGTTCAATTTTGATTTGTTGTAACCACGGGTGCTTCCTCAACTCCATTTCCTTTTTTAAAGTAGGGATATTGTTTATATTAAGACGATGTAGGTCTACTCTTACTATGCAATTGGTTTTAGCTGAATTAGGTAGAGGAACTTTCTGTTTAGTCTTTTCTTTAGGCGGATTCATGGCTAAGGGAGGTGATGTTTTATGACTCTTTGTCACTTGCTTGATATTGCTTGAAGTAGTTGGAGGGGATGAGGTGTTTGGAACATAAGGAACTGTTTCTTCTTCAAGTGACGAACTGCTCCTTTCATAGTCGCCATCTTTAACAATGATGTTTACTCCTCCTTTTCCTGTAAAACAATATGAATTTCATGAAATTACCATCAATAAAGTATGTTTTCTATCTCACCACTTTGGGGGCGTTCAAGTATTACGTAACGCAATTTGGGGGAGGGGGGATCTTGTAAAACGTTACGATGCGTTACAGGGGCGGGAGGGGGGTTCGAACAACGCGCTACGTAACATTGATTTTTATTGAAATAAAAAACTAGAGAATTTGAATCTCCGAAGTTGTTAACACCTTTCGTTTATTTTTTACGGGGAATCTCTCGATTGTATTGTAAGTCAGTTTTATTTTGTTGTCCCAAGTTGGCAACTCTATCCGTTTATGTTTTATGAGAAATACCTCGACTGTATTATCCGTCATTTATATTTTGTTTCCGTTGCCAGTTTTCATTAAGTGTTTTAAACACGTAATACACAGGAGCGAAACTACGAAACTATCTACCTACATACATACGAACATATATATATATATATATATATATATATATATATATATATATATATATATATATATATATATATATATATATATATATATATATATATATATATATATATATATATATATATATATATATATATATATATATATATATATATATATATATATATATATATATATATATATATATATATATATATATATATATATATATATATATATATATATATATATATATATATATATATATATATATATATATATATATATATATATATATATATATATATATATATATATATATTTTATATACATATGTAGAGAAAGAGAGACTTTTGAAATTGGGTTTTTGATGCAAAGCATCCTGAAATGTCATGAAACGAAAAACTATCTTGGGCCTAGGTCCTACTTTGCTAATCGCACCCATTTCAATAAGCAGGTTTTCAAAGTGAAAACCTGCTAATAAGCGAAAATTGAATAATGCATGAGCAAAATAATGGTGGATGAAGTTAGCTAAAAATGTATGCAACGACAGGGCTAAGTCAGAAAAACGACACAATTAAATGTATGATTAGTAGTAAAAGTTTATTAGGACAAATTTGAGCCCTTTTCAACATATCACATTATGTATGATTGTTTATTAAATAAAAATCTCTTGTTTTGTTTATTATTAACGAAAACATGATTAAAACAATAAAAACGGTATTTTAGCAACTTTCCTGTATTTTGCGCAACATATTTGTGACTGTTAGGTAAAAATGGTCACTTGGGCGTTACGTAACGTTTATAGGGGGTAGGAGGGGTTCATGAAAACGTTACGGAGCATTACATAGGGGGGAGGGAGGGTCAAAAATCTTCAAAAATTGCGTTACGTAATACTTGAACGGCCCCTTTATCAAAGTTCACTGAATTATGCCTCTATTGATTTCAGTCATATAAGTATATAGAATATATACCTAATATCGTAATTTACTTCTTCAATTCTAAGAAATACTTTTGAAAACTTCAAAGAATTAGTGGCAAGATAGAAATATAGACAAACATGTAAAGTGTGAAAAGCTCTTCACAACATTGAAGTGTTAGTGTTAAAATGCTTGTTTATAGGGCAGGGGCGAAAGGATAACATAGATACATGGATTGCATCGATATAAAATTTTATCACTTAAGTTAATCACAGATTTAACTATGTATAGATGTGCGGGAAATACCTTAACGAATGAGATGGAAAACTTAAGATGATACTTATCTCAAGGTACTCCAAAACCTAGAAGTTCAACAGTACTTATTTCTTTAGATGTATATGATCAGTGAATATGAACAGGACAATTTCAAATTTTACTATGTGGACAAAAAACTGATACTTCCTAAAAGGGTATACAATGAATAAACGTTTAATATTTTTTTATCTCTGAATTCTCAAAAGTTGAAATGACTAGGGAAGAACAGTCTGAAGTACCTATGATTTTTTTTTGAGCTTTCACCAACTACCTAGTACTTATGAGTTCATTCAATTCATGAATAAATGAATGCTATTCAGTTATGTCCACAATTTATAATTAAAATTTGAATAGTATAGATGAATCATTATTTGTTAGTCTGTAGATCCTAAATTATTAATTTGATATAGTATTCGTATATTAAATTATTTTCGAAGAATAGACTTAAATACAATTTAAAATCAGATACAATGACTCTAGATGAGCTACTCTGCTTTCGTTTTGATACCAAATATTTGATGCTTGAAAACAGGTTATATATAAATTAAAATATTATCAAAGGTCGAATATATATATATATATATATATATATATATATATATACATATATATATATATATATATATATATATATATATATATATATATATATATATATATATATATATATATATAACTCGCAACTACTTTGAATCGTTTTTATCCATAATAAAAACTGAAGTATGAACTTTTAAAATACTGAAACTAACCTTTTCCTCCTTTCCCTCCTTTGCCACCCCCTTTTCCTCCGCCTTTACCACCTTCCGAATCTCTCTTAGGCGTGAACAATTTTCTCAAGGTGTCACTCTTTTTCTTGTCCTGTATCCTATCTTTATCCTTCTCCTCCATCTTTGGAGTTGATGAGAGTCCTCTTCTGTCTCTCGTATCACTATTGCTACGCACTCTATCACTCATTTCACTGTCCGAACTAGAAGATCGTCCTCTAACTGGCACGTTTGGTCTCGTCTTTTCATGGTCAGAGTCACTGTCACTGGAAGAAGAGGTGAGCACTATTTCATTACTTTTGATATTGAGGGAAGAATGTTTCTTGTTGATGGATTTCCGTCTGAATGGAGCAGCGGTCTCTTTTTTCTTCGGCGATTCTTTAGATTTATGTTTGGTCTCTGACGCTATTCTCTCGACTGGTTTGTCCGGAAAATGATTTCTGACAATACTTTTATTCTTCTCGCCCCATTCTTCGTCCGAATCATCTTTTCCTTTCCGCTTATCCTCCGATCGTGGAGATTTGTGCTTATGCACCTTTTTGGATGTTTCGTACCTCACCGAATCTCGGTCCGATTCGTTCTTCAAGCTACTCACCGAGGTCAACCTAGGCCTACTAGGAGAATTATCGTCTGATGACACTGACGCTTTAGACAAATTCCTCGCAGCTGGTTTGCCAGCTTTATATTCTTTGTCTGAATTAGAGGGAGGTGTCTTTATCTTTTTCGGCCTACCGCGCTTTTTAACGGAAACTTCTACATCAGATGCGCTAGAAGATCTTTGAGTGCTTTGATGGTTATTTTTTGGCAACCTGGGCCTGCCCCTCTTCTTAGCTTTCACTTCTCCAGTATCGGAACCGTCGACTTTTATTTTACGCGGCCTACCTCGGTTACTTTTCGGTTTGACCGTTTCCCGCGGGATGGAACTTATTGGTTCAGCAGGAGACGGTTTCTCCTTGGTTGGTTTATAATCCGAATCTGAGTCACTACTGTTTTGTCGAACCGACTTTGTTCTAACCCGCTCGTGAACAGGAGGTTGAATTTGCATCTTAGTCGTTTTCGCGTCGTCACTATCACTATCGTCAGAGTGTCTGGTAACTATTTGATTGGCGTGTTTTTTGTTCCTTGGCGCAACACCGTCCGAACTGCCGTCAGAGTCCGAAAAACTGGACAACAAAGGGGCAGGTTTTATGGCTAACGCTTGAGATAATACCATGTCAACGTCTTTGGTCGAGTCGCTAGTATCGGACTCTTCAACGACCTCTTTTCTATAATCAGTCGATTTCTTAGTTTCAGTGGGCTTGCCCGGAGATGACAACGGCGACAAGGGTATCTTGGGCGAGGATATCGGATCCGTTTTTGGAATATAGCTGCCCAAATTCCATCTCTGTTTGTTCTCCTCCTCCGGTTTCGACTCCGTTTCGACGGGGGGAGGCGGAGTTGGCACCTTCGGAGGTTGGGGCTCCGGAACGTTGTCATTTTCAGATTCCTCACTGCTTGAATCGCTATCCGAACCCGTATCGGAACCGCTTCCACTAGAAGTACTGGCGTCCGCGAACTGATTGGGCATCGGGTCCGGAGACCGTTCCAATTTGGAAGGGCAACGGTTTGCTGCTGGGGTCGCTGCTATGGGCGAAAGCATCCTACAAAAACAAATCGTGTTGAGAAAAATTCAGATGGGTATTTTCGATATTGTTTGAACGAAAACAGTGAAGCGAAACGTGAAAACTGTTTTCAATATTTAACACTAAGCACAGTGTCTTCTTTTGGAGGAATAATCCATATATATATATATATATATATATATATATATATATATATATATATATATATATATATATATATATATATATATATAAATATATATATATATATATATATATATATATATATAAATATATATATATAAATATATATATATATATATATATATATATATATATATATATATATATTATATATATATATATATATATATATATATATATATATATATATATATATATAATATAAAAGGTGTAACCCATATTTTTTAACCATTTTTGACTATAGAATTTTAAGTAGAAGTCCAATTTGAGAAGTTTTTTCTGGATTATAACAAAATGGCAAATTTATCGAAAATCAACACTTGTTTGAGTTAAAATAAACAAACAAATGAGAAAACTTTCATTTGTTAGTCCTGTAAAATTTACAAACTGAGGGTTACGCCCTTTTCCCTTTCAAACGATGATATCATTGGAGAAAGATTTCAGACTAACAAGGATTTGTAGCTATGACTAGCTATTCGAGGAGTTTGGAATTATTAAACCCCTCCACGTGGGTAATATGAATATGTATAATTAAAACCGTACTCGTGCCAAGTGAACAACACAGTAAACCAACTTCAAAATAAAATTAAAATTTCGGGTAATGTATCTGAATAAATATACTTTCAATAAAAAAAAAATTTCGAACATACATTTCATCATCTTTTTCAATCATTTTTCAAAACGAATAAGTCTTTTTGAATTAAGATTCTGCACAAACAAAAAAACAATCATTGTGGGAAGAATTAAAGAGAACAACATTTCAACCATAATGGACTCACCTTTCTACCACCCGTAACTTGGAAGATTGCTTTTCATCGTCGCTGTCAGACAAATTCAAATCATCCCTCAGATCTCTGCGAACAAATATTCTTCACTTAGAAATTGTTTCATAATAAGCATTTGAAAAAATTAAAACAGAATGTTGATATATTTGCAATACGAATTTTAACTTAAAATGAGCACTTGCAAATTGAAAATTTAATTGGCACCATCTTGTTGGCAGATCAAAAATTAATTTACAAAGCTAATTAAACGAGTAAATAACATTTAAGTTCGCCGTATAGTTCGTTACTACGAACTCACGACTTCATGGGATTGTTACTTGAAATAAATTGAAATTCTTCATTTCGAGATTGAAATTAATTGTTTATAAAGTGTCCATTCTTTAAAGAAGAGATTGTTCGTGCAAACTTGCGAAACTCCTGTTATATCGTTTTTCAATTTCCGACATTTAATGTATGGAATTAGCGCGGTAACTTGTATGCAAAGCTCCACCACAATCAATATAGGAATATTTTCAACGAGGGTGGCCACCGGCAGATAACAAACCATATAGATTGAACACTCTCGGATTGTGGCCAGTTAATTCCGTTTACAATTAGTTAGTTGAAATGCAGTGTCGCAAATAGAGCTTCTTTATATATATATATATATATATATATATATATATATATATATATATATCCACAGAAGTGTCACATAAAAAAAGAAACGAAAGTTCCTTCGGATAATAAAAAAGGACCAAAATTTGCAAAAAAGGAAAATGTGCGTCTCGGGCGCACGACAGAAACGATAACTTATACTTATATAATCCAAGTTGAAATAATTAATATTGAAGTGTGGGGCCAACAGTTCCTACGAGATTCTAAATGAAAAAAGTTAGAAGTCACCTCTGCGATTCGAACCCAGAAATAAGCTACCAATGTTCAGTACTCAGATCACTCGGCCGTCAATACAATGTAGAATAAATACGTAAGAGTATATATAACGAGATTATAACGTATCGCCACGCTATATAATAGAATATAAACCTACTATATGTAGTCATATATATATATATATATGTACAGGGTGTTTTGCAGCAGTGACCTCAGCCTGGATTTAAAGATCAGGCTGGTGAGATGCTATATGCTATCGGTACTGTTTTATGGAGTAGAGGCATGGACCCTTAAGGGGATAGAAATGAAAAGGTTGGAGGCCTTCGAGCTATGGATATACCGCAGAATGCTGAAGATAAAATGGACCGATAGAATAACGAATGTGGAAGTCATGAGAAGAATGAGAAAGGATAAAGAGATTACTCATACAGTAAAAGAACGCAAGCTGCGGTATTTGGGACATGTGATGAGGGGAGAAAAATACCACTTACTGCGACTCATAATGCAGGGAAAAATACAGGGACGGAGAAGTGTGGGGAGGAGACGCCACTCTTGGTTGCGAAATTTGCGAGACTGGTTCAACTGCACCACAAATCAGCTATTCCGATCAGCTGTATCACGAATACGTATAGCCTTGATGATTGCCAACCTTCGCAACGAAGACGGCACTTAAAGAAGAAGAAGAAGATATGTAGTCATTATTTTATGGAACAAATTTGTAATGCTTTATGTTTTCATTATGCCATATCTGATTCCTGTCGTAATCTGTTATTTTATGCATATAACTTATACAAAATTATTTCGATGTTTCACATCTGCCAGGCATCCTGCGACGGCTCATGACGCTTTCGCGTCGCTTGTACATGAATTCATGAGTATATACTATGCATTAGCGATTGGCGTGGTGGAGTGGGTTCACAAAGAGAAGGGATGACAGAACGGAAATAAAAAGGGAGAAAGAGAAAGGTTTTATACGTTATTCGCTTGTGTGTCGTCACTTTCGTCACGGTTTTAACCTCACATTATTTTCAGTTAATATAGTATACATGAACATTAGTATTAATATATCTCAACATAGGCGATTATTTACAATAATGGAAATCCAATGTTCCGTGAGATGGGACAGATACACACAAGCACAAAACAATTTATTCCAGAGGTTACCTTCTTTTTTTTATTTTTTTTTAGAGTTGTTCATCCTTCGATTGATCCATGAATATCCGCTCTTTCATTTTTACTTATAAATGAACTTAGTTGCTTTTTAAAGCGTTTCGGAGAAGTTTCAATTGTATATACTTTATATACATAGGACAAATAACTCTAATTCTGCTTGTAAATCTATCACTAGCGGCGAGCCCCAAGGTTCTGTTTTAGGTCCTGTCCTCTTCTTGTTATTTATAAATGATTACGTATCTGAAGATCAGTGGAGAAATTACGTTTTTTTGCGGATGATACGAGTATTACTTGGATTGATCAAGTCCTGGTCTGGTGCAAACTAACTTTGCTTCAACGTAGATAAAACCGTCGCATTGTTTCATAGAGATAACTCCCAGGATCTATTCCTGCAAAACCATGCCATTAAAATAGTCGTATCTGTCAGATTTTTAAGCCTCTTTATCGACAATAATCTCAAATTTTCACACCATGTGCATGTCTTACCCAAAAAATTATCATCGGCCTGTTTCGCCAATAAATCCATCTCAAATGAATTAGATACAGCATCTACAAGAATTGCCTATTTTGCATTGTTCGAATCTCATCTTCGTTATGGTCTCCCCTTGTAGGGCTCATGTAATTCTTCACAATTTGACACCATTCTCAAATTGCAGAAGAGAGCAATTCGTTACATGTTTGTACTGAAAAATGGTGCTCATTGCAAACCTTACTTCAGGAAAAATGGAATTTTGACGCTTCCTTCTTATATATATTTGAATCTGTGTGCTTGATTCATAAATTTATTTTCATGTCGTACCCTTGGTGTCACAGCACGGGTATTCCACTAGATCTTCGGGACATCATGTTCACCTCCCTATTCCTTCCTCTGAATTAACAAAAAAGACCATCATTTACAATGCTAAGAAAATTCTCAATCACCTTCCAGAGGAATTAAAATCTATAACTTCCTCGACCAAAACGAACAAAATCTTATTTTCTTGATAGACCTTATAACTCTATAGAGGACCAATATTCTGAGCATTGATTGATCGATATGACCAAACGGAAAAACACAGGCATCAGCTTCGATTGAGGAGGATTTGACACTCTCGGTTCTATTGTGAAGTTTGTATATATTTTTTATGGAAATGTGGTGTGATTTTTATTTCTAGGTATTACATCGTTTAGTTTTTAAATTTTTGATTGATGTGTGTTTGTTTTTATGTTTTACATTATTTAGTTACTATATTTTTCGCTTTGTCAATAAAATATATAAATTTAAGACAATAAAGCATATTTGATTTGATTTGAAATACGACTTAAAAAAATGGTCTGGTATGATTATGTAGAAGTGCTTCCCTTCGATTAATCTGAATGAAAAAACGCCCCCCGCTTTGTCGCGGACGGAATTCTAGAATGCAAGTCGACAACGTGCATAAAGTCCTTACTTTCCCATCTCATTTCGGACGATCGTGCTCATTTCATCTCTCGTTATTTGCCTGTGTACGAAACCGACGTGTCGCCCCCACTCCTCCGCGCAGTGTTCATTGAAAAGCGCCGGCGATGGCTTTTCCGACACCCGAATATCGATTATTGGAAACTTGAGAAGGGACTCGCGTGGAAGAAATCAAGGAAAATTGGATAGGAATTCGACGTTGACATTTTTATCGGGGGATACTTTGCGAGGAGTCTCCGCACTATTGTGGTCATATTGAATAGACTATAGGAGAATTGATAACGCGGTAATTTCTATTTGAAGTGGAAATGTCCAATAAGGAATTTTCCTGAAGACGTCGGGGATCTTTAAAGCTACTCGAAAAAAGTTTCGAGTTATCTAAAGACTAAGATTACATTGAAACTGTTCTTTTCAAATTTTATCAACATTTTGACTTGTGTAGATTATTAGAACTGTACTATAATCGAAAGTGAGTTTATTTCCCTTTATTCGTAAAGCTTTATCTTTTCATTATGTCATATCTGATTCCTATCGTAATCTGTTCTTTTATGCATATAACTTATACAAAATTATTTCGATGTTTCACATCTGACGTTTTCGAGTTGCTTGTACATGAATTCATGAGTACATATAATGCATTGGCGATTGACGTGGCGGAGTGGGATCAGAGAAGGGATGACAGAACGGAAAGAAAGAGGGAGGAAGAGAAAGGTATACAATATTCGCTTGTGTTAATTAAAAGCGTGACTTTCGTCAGTCTACTTTCGTCAGTCTACTTTCGTCAGTCTACCTTCGTCAGTCTACTTTCGTCAGTCTACTTTCGTCAGTCTACTTTCGTCAGTCTATTTTCGTCAGTCTACTTTCGTCAGTCTACTTTCGTCAGTCTACTTTCGTCAGTCTACTTTCGTCAGCCTACTTTCGTCAGTCTACTTTCGTCAGTCTACTTTCGTCAGTCTACTTTCGTCAGTCTACTTTCGTCAGTCTACTTTCGTCAGTCTGCTTCCGTCACACTTTTAGTCTCGCATATTTTTCAGTTTAGTCCTGCAGCGAAATCCCTATCTCCACCAAGCCTAAGTAAGGAACTTCGTTCGGATAACCGACAAATTTGAGAGATGCATATAAAGAAAACATTCCAATCAGTTTTCCCTTATAATATAAAAATTTATTATAGGAAGAATTCTCTGATTGAACTGATATTTCTTCCGTGCGTTCGATAATCACAGCCCTCTATTAACGGTATACGAAATTGAAATATAATTTTTTTTTACTGGGATGCGATTTCCGACACAGTTTGTCTATTAGTGTTGGCAGCGCCGGAGCGGAGCACAGGCGTACCAGTTTTCCGTTGCGAGTACCAGCTTTCAACCAGCTCGGTACAATGATTTCTAACTGGACGTCTTACATCCCTGACTGCAAACGTACTTGCGGTCTTTTAGTAGTCTGTTGTATATTGAGCGGTGCGCACACATCATAGTATTCACGTGACTTCGAACAATGGCGGTTAGGGAATTGGACATTTATGCCCGATTTCACCAACTAATTCCTAAAGTTAGGCAATACTTTAATCGGATTACGGAATTCCTAAGTACAATTTGCGTTTCACCACACGTTAAGTAATGCCTAAGAACGATAGGAAACACCTAACTTTAGGTCTGCCTAGTCTTTAGGAAACGCTTAACCTCAAATTGATATAATAAAATTATTTTAATTTCAAACGTACAATAATAACGTCATTTCTCGATTGACAGGATCATCGAAAAGTTCTATTTCTCCGCCAAGGAGGAGAAGTGTGCAACACTTTTCCGGCCGGCGGCCACCATGAACAAACAATTCTCCAATTCAAACGTCATTTTCACTTTCAACCACTTCTCACCAGGTTGCGAATTATGACTATCAATTATTTCACTTTATATCTGTCAGAATCAATTTTGCGTGGCAACCGTAACTGGGCAAATGTTCCATAAATCATAACGATCGTAAGTGGATAGACTTATGTGCGTAAATGTGAATCAATCCAAAAATGGATATTCAGATTTTTATGAATTTCAAAACGTTTGAAAATAAAATAACATATTTCATTCAGAGTAGAAGTGACTTTTCATGAAAAGTGACACTTCTCCTTAGGGGGCGTTCAAGTATTACGTAACGCAATTTTTGAAGATTTTTGACCCTCCCTCCCCCCTATGTAACGCGCCGTAACGTTTACATGAACCCTCCCTCCCCCTCCGTAAACGTTACGTAACACCCAAGTGACCATTTTTACCTATAAGTCACAAATATGTTGCGCAAAATACATGAAAGTCGCTAAAATACCTATGTTACCAATCTAGCTGTTTAAATCGCGTTTTCGTTAATAATAAACGAAACAAGAAATTTCTCACTCGCAATACATGCGTATAATGTTTATTTTATTGTTATTTAATAAATAATCATACATAATGTAAAATGTTGAAATGGGCTCAAATTTGTCCTAATGAACTTTTATTACTAATCTTACATTTAATTATGCCGTTTTCCTGACTTGGCCCTGTCGTTACAGACATTTTTATATATATATATATATATATATATATATATATATATATATATATATATATATATATATATATATATATATATATATATATATATATATATATATATATTATATATATATATAGATAGAGAGATATATATATATATATATATATATATATATATATATATATATATATATATATATATATATATATATATATATATATATATATATATATTTTGAAAACTAAATGTGATGTAATTTTGTAATTGTATATTTTAAATATGTTATTTTATCAAAAGTAGATTTTGGGGTTTGTATGTATGTAATTCGTGATATTTTTTGTTATAGCAGACGTAATATTTCTTAGTTAACCTCAAAGTCGGTAATAACAACGAATCTAGGTTAAGTGACACACTTTTTAATATTATTTTTAATTTTGTAGAAGCCCTGAAGAAGCAAATAAAGTTTTGCGAAAGCTTGGCGAAGATATAAGAGTACTACTCATTTACTCACCACCCAGGAATCTAATACCCTTATTTTGAAATTAATATATATATATATATATATATATATATATATATATATATATATATATATATATATATATATATATATATATATATATATATATATATATATATATATAGTAATTGTACTGATGGTCACAAGAAGTAGTGAAAACTTGCATGATCCTTTGTTTAGCTGACTAGGTACCGAGAGCTCGATTGGGGTCTGAAGGATTTGGCATGGCGGCAGGAAAGTATTCTTCGGAACGAATGATTTCAAAGCACTCCTCAAGAAGGAACAGCAGGATTCGGAAACGCATTTAATTACTTACAAAAAATATTGCGAGTCACGGACGTGGGCGCTATACCATTTTTAGTTTTTCTATAGCCGTTTTTTAAATTTAGTTGGCAGTTTTTGGCACAATTGGCACACAAGTCAGCATGAGAGCTTTTATAGGGCAAAAACAGCTGATGATGCAAATCTCCCTCTTTTGAGAACATTACAGTATTTTTTTTTTAACTCGAGGGACCTACAGTTTAACGCCGGTTCCGAACGGCCAATGGGCTTGTGAATGATGCACATTACCCAACAATTTCTCTTAAATCTATAACCACTAAATTCTGGACATACACAACACCCAAGAGCAAGGTGGGACTCGAACCCACAATCCTCGGTTTACAAACGGAATAAGGCGGTTCACCCTACCGCTGGTCTACCGAGGCCTCCTAACATTACAGTATATCTACAACACTGACTACAGCAATGTGCTTATGTGTATTACGTGTTTGAAAAACTAAACGAAAACTGACAACGGGAACAAAAAAAAATGACGACGAATACAGTCGAGGTATTCTCCATAAAACATAAACGGATAGGGTTGCCAACTTGGAAGATTGACGTACACGTACAATACAATCGAGGGATTTCCCGTAAAACATGAACGAAAA
The DNA here is from genome assembly GCA_030704885.1 of Cynegetis impunctata. Taxonomy (NCBI): domain Eukaryota; kingdom Metazoa; phylum Arthropoda; class Insecta; order Coleoptera; family Coccinellidae; genus Cynegetis; species Cynegetis impunctata. The sequence continues at coordinate 844,332 of JARQZK010000003.1, forward strand.
GGGTTCCCAAATTGAGTGATTTAAGTTCGCTCTTTTTATTTCAATATGAAAACAATGTTACGTAACGCGTTGTTCGAACCCCCCTCCCGCCCATGTAACGCATCGTAACGTTTTGCAAGACCCCCCCATCCCCCAAACTGCGTTACGTAATACTTGAACGCTCCCTAATATGAAATAATATACTAATAACTAATATTGAAGTTTCGCTTATCACTTGCTGAAACATGATTAAATACTGATATTTAAAATAAAAACACTTGGCTTTAAGTTTCACAAATATATTGAATAAAAATTAACAATTAAATTAGTCAACTAGTTTCGGGTTATGGGCCCATTATCAAGACTGAACAGAAAAATACTCAACAAGCTCATTTATAATATTGACTGTAGTAGAGGGGAAATTTGGTATTCAACTTGTTCATTTACGATGGGGTAATTCCTCTTAATGGCACTACTATTCAATATATTTGTGAAACTTAAAGCCAAGTGTTTTTATTTTAAATATCAATATACTAATATTTCTATCATTTTTTCTCTTCTAACTATCCTTTGTCAAATTTACAGTTTAGTATTAAACAGTGGTACCAATTTATATGTACAAAACTTTCCAAATCAAGTTTTTAACAAGGTATTTCTTAACTAAGAATTTCTTAGGTTGGTGAAATCCGATTTAGTTAAGTATCGGATTTAGGTATTTCCTATCGTAGGAATTACTTAGTTAGGAACTTCCTTACATCTCGTTGGTGAAATAGGGCATGAGTTTTTCATTGAAGAAATTTAAAAATTCACGAATGAATTCATACGGCCCCGCAACATTCTGTGCATCAGATTGATCCGACCCCGCAACGGCGCTGTTACTTGAAAAATCGGATGTGTACACCGGGCCTAAGATCCGCGAAAGCCGTAATCCGAACTGCGCATGCGAATGTTCCTAATCACTTTTTCATTCTCAACGCAAACAAAACTATTAGAACATCTTTATTTCTTCGAGCACTTCAAATAACATGTAACAGAAAATAACATGCTATTAACCGTCAACTGTAACATAATATTACTCGTTGCAACATTCTTCTTTAATCGAATAGAAAACAGATCCGATTGATTTAAAATTAAAATTCGATAAATAATAAAACACAAATACTTACGTGGACGTCCTTGAGGAGTGTTGACGTTCCCGTTCTGTAAAAAAAAAGAACATATAATTAGGTATATAACTATGTACTGTGAGTGATTGCGTTTAAGAGATTTTACTGACTGTCGTCACCATTTGGAAGGCAGGCATTTCTTTGGAATTGATAATTCGCCGAACAAAAGAAATTAATATTCAAGCGAAAGAATACCTTTTAGATCTTCGATTAGCATAAAAATTATACGTGACATAAAGTTTGAATGAAACAAACACGTGGTGGTAGCTTGGAAGTAATCTCATATTTAAAATCAAATAAGTATTGTAATCATATGTCGGTTATTTTGTACGTACGATGTGCTATTATACTCCACTCCTACTATTATATAGTAATCGTTAAACTAAACGGAAATAATCTGAAGAATGTGTTAACACAAAACATTCTCGATATATTTGGCGAAGCATATACGAGGGGACGTTAAAAATTAATTAGCTTGAACAAGTTATATTGCACAAAATTGAACATTATAACTATAATTACAAGTATTTATATTTTATGAATAGGTTCGATCTCCACAAAATGAACAGCAATAGAAATTTTTGAATTTCAGTAGGTATGTCTGAAAAAAAAGTGCTTGAGTACAAAGTACACATGTCCGAAGTGAAACTTCTTTGGCAAACTAATTTTTGAATCTCGTTTATATTTATATTAATCTAAAGCTTTAGATTTCTGAGACTTAGAGGGAGGGAAAAAGGAAGATATATTACGAATTTAATGAATTTAATTGTAATTGGAATAATAAAAGTGTCGAAAATAAACTTCTTTGGCAAACTAATTGTTGAATCTCGTTTATATTTATATTAATCTAAAGCTTTAGATTTCTGAGACTTAGAGGGAGGGAAAAAGGAAGATATATTAGGAATTTAATGAATTTAATTGTAATTAGAATAATAAAAGTGTCGAAAATTAATACCAATTGATTGTTGGACGGCCATCAGACGCGTTTGCCGCCTCCGCGCCGTCTTAAATTCTGAAAGCTGAACCGGTGTCGCGGAATCGCGACCGCCGTTCTCGCGTCGATAAGTACGCGATCGTCGCGTCCGAGATGAAAATTTCGTCGTCTGATCGTTGAGTACGAGAAGAATCCGAGACGCACGACGGCGGTCACTTTCTTAAGCGCACATAACACGATGTCCCTTTCTCGTTCGTTTTATGACTATGTGCTTCATGCTACGTTCGCCCTTTCTCACTCTCTCTCAATCGGTCTCAATCGCTCTCTCCCTCTTCTTGGACAAAAACGTTTCTCATCCGTTTCATCCGTAAGAATTTTACCCTAATGCGCTTAAAGAAGTTCCACTTCAAAAAGCTGTATTCTAAAGAATTCTAGTTTCAGTTTATTATTATTATACAGTGAGTTTCAAAAAGTTTGCACCATATGGGAAACTTTTTTTTCCATTTGTCAGAAAATTTTATTCTTGAAAAAACTTTGTGAATTGAGGAAAACTTGGATTTAGATGTGCCAAAATTCTAAATTTCTGAACGGTGTACAGGTAAGAACAAAAAATAGAAATTTAGATCAAGAGTAAACAACTCTTATTTTCGACATTATTAAGAAACGTTATTCAAAAAAGTTGTTTAAATTGGAAACCAATATTCAGATTTGAAATCACATTCACCTACACAACAAAACAAACAAAAATCACCTTTAAGGTAAAATGGTGATATGATGATCATAAACTTAAAGATTTGTATCATTTAATTGTTCAGTATTAATGAATTCAATCAATTATTTCTTATCATTTAATCATAGAGTGTTTTTATGGACATAAAACAAAGTGAAATATCAAATTTGCACCAAAAATCTAGTCAAAATTTAAACCATTTTTAACAAACATCGATATACTAGTTCGAATAAAAAATTGGACTAAATTTCAGATTGAAATATTACTATATTAATATGAGGGAGACGCCTATAAGGTGTATATGGGGTACTAGTACTCTATAAGTAAGACATGAACCATGATATGAACCATGACAAATGGATTTTTTTTGTTCAGTTGCGTAGGTGGCTGCGATTTCAAATCTGAAAATTTTTTTCGAATTTAAACAACTTTTCTAAATAAAGTTTTCTGATAATGTCGAAAATGAGAGTAGTTTAATGATGAATGATGATCAAAATTTATATTTTTGGTTCTCTCCTGTACATTATTAAGGAACAAACAATTTTGATATTTCAAATCTACGTTTCCCGCAATGCACCAATTTTCATCAAGAATAAAAATTTCCGACAAATTGAAAGTGTATAAGTTATCCGAAAAAAACTTTCTACATAAAATTTTATCAGTGTCAACTTAACACCACAACCAAAACATAGATTTTAGGTTCTAATAGATGAGGATCTGATGTTAAAAATGCATTCCGTTTTCTGTAACAACTTGGGAAAACAGTTTTATGAAGTACGAGGGTCGTTCCACAAGTCCTTAGAAAAAGATAGGAAAACACTGTTTTTCAGGGTAAATTTTTATTTTATTTCTCAACATAGTCTCCTTTCAGCTCTACACACTTTTCCAAACGTTTTTCCAAAATTTTTATGCCGTCCAAAAAATAGGATTTCGGAAGTTCTGCAAAATACTCATTCGTTTGAGCAATGATGTCCTCGTTGGAAGTGAACCGTCGTCCGCCAAGCCATTTCTTCAGATTGGGAAACAGGAAATAGTCACTTGGGGCCAGATCTGGTGAATAAGCAGGATGCGCTGCAACAATTTCAAGAAGAGGAAGAGCGCCAACATGACCTCAGAGTCGACCACACGATTGCGCTTATTCTCCTCTGAGAGCAAACGCGGCACCCATCTTGCCGAAATTTTTTTCACAGACAATTTTTCATGCAAAATTGAAGCGACTGTACCTTGTGATATGCCTGTGGCCTCAACTAATTCGCGCACTTTAATTCGTCGATCGCTCAAAATCAGGTCGTGGATTTTATTGATGATTTCAGGAGTAGACACCTCCACTGGGCGTCCCGGACGATGTTCATCTTTTGTGGATGAACGGCCACGTTTAAATTCATTCACCCAATTGTAGACTGTCGCAAACACAGGTGCAGATGTGCCATGAACTGCATCCAACTCGGCTTTGATTTCTTTCGGCGTTAAGCCTTTCAAATGGAAATGTTTGATGACAGCCCGGAACTCGCTTTTCTCCATTGTTATGTATAAACAAATGTTGTTGACTTTAATCGACGATAGAAATTGACCTACGTCATGGATCGAGCTGAAATTTTGACAGCTTTCCTGTCGATAGTGCTGCTAACGGAAAAAAAATCTTTACCGATACTACGAGCGCCATCTCTTGGATTTTCTAAGGACTTATTGAAAGACCCTCGTACATTTTAAGACGTACAATTTACATCAGTACTTACTACACTTAACCTTCTCCATTTGAATATGGCCATAAAAGAAATGAAATAATGATTGCATATAATATTTTATTTTTCACTTGTATATTATTTGTTGATTTTACCTTATATACGGTTGCTATAAATACACTCATTATGCCCTAGGACGTTATGAGCGGGAATTTTGGATCATAACGCCCGCTCATTGTACGAGGACAACTGAAGCAACTTCCATTGATTAAATACTTCATAATCCTTGTCGTATAGGCATCTGAAAATAAGAATGCAGCGCCAATGTGGCCAGTCGTAGAACTATAATTATTGACATTGGAATATTTATGTTGTATTTGTTGTGTGTTTATTTGTGTTTTTGAAATATAATTTTACCATAAATATGTGTGTTACTGTGTATGTATTCTCATTGCTATCGAGGCGGTAGGTGATTATCATCATTTGTTTTGTAGCCAAATTGAGAGAAATCTTAGGTTAGATCATGAGATGAATATCTTAATTCTCTGATTGACTCGTTCAATATGTACTCTAGCAGCTGCTATTTTGGCATTCAACAATGCTTATTCTGTAGTCAACTGTTTTTTGTCTTTCAGAAATGGTGGCCTGATCAACTTTATTTTAAACTGTTGACAAATATCATCTATCAAGAAACATTTGTCCGCCATAATAGCATCCTGTGAGCTTTCTTACTTTAAAATGAAGTCACTTTGTTGGAAAATCGTTTTATCAGATGCTCTTCCCCCATATGGTTCACTAATATAAGTAATTAAACCTTCAGGGGAGAAACACCTGTCATGAATTTCACTGTGTTATTAGATTTATACTGAGAGTAAAACCTGATCCTGCAGCAAAGGCACTTTGGTTTCTGTATCAAAATTTCTGTACAGTCTAAGATGATTCGAGTATTTTGAAAACTTTCAAAACATTTTGGCATGTTTTTCTGTATTTCAGAATATTCTGGGAATCTTATGACACAACTAAGAACTCTACTCATAATGGGTAGCATTTCATAAATATATATTTGGCATAATTCTTGTGAAATGCCAAATAAAAGAGATTGTCACATATGTAAGGTCACATTTCAATTTTGTCAATACTAAAACAATACGATGTTTGATTGTTAATCTATGTGACCGTTGATCACTGTAAATAGATTGTACTGCTTTTACTATTGTATCTAATAGTTTTATATTATTGAGACCAGTGAAACTGTTTAGAGCAATATCTGTAGTTATCAGATCACACAATGTAGGGACTTTAGGAGTATTCCTTTTTCCCTTCTACACAAACACGATATTTATCACCAGCTGGAGGAAAAGCATGGAAATTCACATTTGAACATTTCTTTTCCCAGGAAGAACACTGAGGAACTGAACAATAACGATTCGAACGACTCATAGCTTTCAAAATGATTGCAGATAATAAATATTTGTAAAAAATCACACAAAAACAAACACAAAACAAAGGAGAACGTAAGAACTATGTCAAGATTTTTAGTTATTCTGATTGTCACCAGGCGGCGTAGCGCTTATTTTGATTCGCCTATACGACTCTGGATTTCTCCGGCAATGAATTATTCGCAGCTTTGACTGCATTTTCTACGATATTCTTGGGTAAATTCATTTTCATTTCCATTATTTCCATAAGACAACACCAAGAAAGCAGCAATGACATTCACTAAATATGATGACAAAAATATTCACAAACGTCAAAATATCAACAAATGACATGCTTACTATGAGATGGAAAATGGAAAGTATAGGAGCAATGAACCGATTTTAAAATCGATTTTTCATTATAATAAAATAATTTTTTCGTGAAAAATTAAATCTGGTATGCACGACGTGCGTTACTAGATCCTAACGCCCGATATAACGCACTTGGTAGTCTTGGTAAATAAATCACTATCTCGTCCGATTTTGACATTACATTTCATATATTCCTAATGACCTCTCGATACGTTTTAAAGGATACAATGTTTGACATACACGAGAAACACCTTCAATCGTTACTACTAACACGAAAATGGATAAGTTCTAATGCATACTGTCAAGTTTATCAAGATTGATTACGCATAACCAAGGTGAGGAGCTTTTTTAATAACAAATAGAAGGTACGTCACTAAATTTTCGTAATTTTCAATTCAACACCTTAGATAACCGAACATTTCTAATCATTTCAATATTGCCGATATTCACTAACTAATTTAATCTGAATAACTACTTAGTAGGTATTACTTCGTGTGTAGAAAAAAACTACGTAAGTGGAATTTGGATTCAATAGATTGGCATTTGAATACATCATACTGAAGAAAGCATGTTCTGTAGGTAATAAATTTATACGTATTTAATAGAACCAGGTAGGAACGAAGTTCTCTCGGATTTTCGGACATTATAATATAATTATGAATATAATAATAATAATATTGAAGATTTACAAACTATACGAAAACAAACATGTTTATTCACGAGTAAAATGAATTTATAATGTGAGTATACACCACGTGTTTGGACAAGAATTTCATGTATACCTATGTCGTGGTTGAAGGAGAAAGATGAAGAAAGAATGAAGTATATGTTTTTCTTATGGTTTTTCTCCTCCAAGCCTGCCGTAAGGAACATCGTTCCAAAAAAACGATTTTATATAATTTAGTAGTAGTAGTTTCTAAATTTGTACAAAGATCAGTTAAGTTACGCAGTGCCGGATTAAGCCAGCGCGGGGCCTGTAGCAAATTCGGCCAAGAGGCCCTTGGTTTGCTTTAGGTTCTCAAGTTTATGGTATTGAACACAGATTAGAAAATAAAACCGAAAATGTGCGTGCTTGACAATCGGGAGCGGCTATGTACAAACACGTATATCTGTGTGCGTGTAATTATACCAATTTTTGAAATAAACTTCCTATATTTTTTCAAACAAATCAAACTGGTTATTCTTTTTTTCAACTTTGGTAATAAAATAGTTCGTTTATTATTTTAAATATTCATAAGGTGCAATCAAAGCTACATACGCATAATCAAATTAAAATTTATATTCATGTAAGTAAATGACATCCATGATACTTGTGAAAGAAATATTTGAGTCAATTTGCCTTCGGTCAGTTAGCTGATTGGGGTTGATCCATGAGAAATGACAAGAAACTTGGGCCACTCTTTTTCTTTCGCCAGGGGGTCAAAAGTATTGGTGTTACAATAATATGGTGGAATGTAAACTGATGCAACTAAAATACAAATCTAGACTAATATCTGAAGAGCTTTCTACAGTTTTTTACGTTGTGCCAAATATAAATGAACATCAAATTCTAATAGTTTAATAGTCTATAGAATCCTATTGTATTTGTTCGGGTTTTATGACTAGCTCGATCTATGACAATATCAGGGAATTTGCCTGTTAGTTTTGCAGTGCTAAAAACTTGCGTGTAGTGGAGTGCAAGTGGTACAAACACCTAACTTGTGCGGCCAGCGCTCAATTTTCAGAAATGTACTTACAAAATTACTGTTGTAGATTTGACACCAACGTTTCTCGTGGTAGGTATTATACAACCTATACCTACGATTTAACGTAACGAAATCGAGTTTTAGATTTTTAGGTGTGAGTGAAGCATAGCCTAAGCGCTTCGCGTTTAAGGCAGGCAAGATATTTTACGCTTATCTAAACTTTTTTTTTTACTGTCAGACAGGCGTTAAAGCGCGGCCCTCCCCCCAATTCGCGGGGCCCGTAGCATTTGCTACTCTTGTTACGTGGCTAATCCGGCACTGAAGTTACGTGTATTTCAACGAAAGCAATATGAATAAACGTATATGAAAAAACCGTGTGAGCAGCAGGGCTCCGTAAGTAAGGTCGTAATTTTTAAAAAATTCTATTTCCTTTTATATGCAAATTCTTAATATAAAGTCAATTTTAGGGTCTGAAAAGATGCTTCAAGGAAGCTTGAAAACTTTTAAAAACTCAAGAAATTTCTACACAAAGAGTGCGGCTGGCGGTGGAGGAAAATATTTGAAACCACTAAGTGACACCTCCTTAACATCAACCAAATTCACGTACAAATTTTCAGCCTTCTAACCGAGTTTGGAGAAGCTGTAGAGAGGAGCAATGCCCCAACAATCCTCAATAAACGCTTCAAATATCAAGATAGAAATTGGCGTGGTAAAAAACTTCAATAACCACGAAAAAAACAGAAATATCTACATAAAAATGGCCGCAATCAGAGAAAAAGTTTGTAGCGTCAAAAGCAATCCTTAGCATCAACGTAAAGCTACGGTTCCACCTTAGGAACATTTTGCTGCTAAATGTTTCTCTTTATTGCCATAGGCAGAAACTTATGGCAACATACGTAAAATTCTTGTTTCTACTGAAGCAACTAAAATTGTCAATAGTTGCATATTATTTAGTAGAAACAATCAACGTTTGTTGCCGAAACATAAACAAATTTCAAGGAACATTTTGGAACATTGACATCTAGAAACAGTCAACATTTGTTGTCGAAACATAAAGTAATTTTATGGAACATTTAGGAACACTTTGGAACATTTCGGAAACACGCAACAGCAACAAAAATGTTCCTCCGGTGGAACTGTAGCTTAATCCACGTACAAATTTTCAATCCTCCAATTTTCAATCCTCCCCCAACCTTGGAGAAGGGTTGGGGGAGTAAAAATCCAGAAAAAACAGTTTTTAATAGAACATACACCAGATAGGAACGAAGTTCTTTCGGATTTTCGGACATTATAATATAATTATTGATATAATAATAATAATATTGAAGATTCACAAACTATGCGAAAATAAACATGTTTATTTACGAGTAAAATGAATTTATAATGTGAGTATACGACACGTGCTTAAACAAGAATTTAATGTATATGTCGTGACAGAAGGAGAAAGATAACGAATGACGCACGCGCGTTGCACTTCCGTTATATGTTTTTCTTACAGTTTTAGTCTCGCATTCTTTTCAGCATGGTCGCGCGGCAAAATTCCTATCTCCTCCATGCCTGCCGTGAGGAACGAAAAAAACGATTTCATAAAATTAAGTAGTTTCTAAATTTGTACAAAGATCAGTTGAGTTACGTGTATTTCAACGAAAGCAATGTTAATAAACGTATATGAAAAAAACCGTGTGAGCAGCAGAGATCGGTTAGTTAGGTCGTATTTTTCTTTCATTTCTATTTCTTTTTATATACAAATTCTAACATAAAATCGATTTTAGGGTCCTTAGCTCCTTAAAGATGCTTGAAGGAAGCTAGAAAACGCGCAAAAAATCATGAAATTTCTACACAAACAGTGCGGCCGGTGGTGATAGAAAATATTTGAAGCCCCTAAATAGTACCTCCTCAACATCAACCAATTTTCAGCCTTCTAACTGAGTTTGGAGTGGCTGTAGCGAGGCGGAATGCCCCAAAAATCCTCAATAAACGCTTTAAATATAAAGATAAGAATTGGGGCGGTAAAAAAGTCAATTGAAACCCACAAACTCTTTTGCCATAGCAACAACTCAATTCTCATACCAAAATTGAACCATCTAACTCAATCAGCAGAAGCTGTGGTGGTGCACAAAACTTCAATAACCACGAAAAATACAAGAAATATCTACATAAAAATGGCGGCAATCAGAGAAAAAGTTTGTAGCGTCAAAAGCAATCCCTAGCATTAACGTAATCTAGGTACAAATCTCCAATACTTCAAGCAAACTTGGAGAATGGTTGGGGGAGTAAAAATCCAGCAAAAACAGTTTTTTAGCTCTTTATGCCCAACAAAAACCCCAAGAAGGCTGATTTTCGAATATTTCCCGATATGAGTATTTGATGTTTTTATGGTTAATAATTATGAATAAATGTGCTACTTATTTTCAGGACACTGCTACATAATACAATAACAAATCTTCTACGAATATTAAAACTTCAGATTCGGATATTTTCAATAACAATCTTTTATAATGGGATGAGTAATCAATCTTGGAATATGAATTGTTGTTTGAAAATTATGAACCTTTCTAAATTCACACATGCCAATAGCACTTCTGATTAACCTTGAAAATTGTAATCTTCAAGGCTGAGAAACATAATTTAGTTGTTGCATGCACTATTTTACCTTGTTGACGGGAAATTAATTAACAACAACTGGCGATTGATTATTATTTGCGCTTGGGAAAAGCAAAGTTTGAATTTGCACGTAGCCTCTTCCTTCAAATACGATGGGTTTCATAGTTTATTTTCTTCACCTATTGAAAACCTGATTATTCAGAAATAACCGAAAAAATCTGAAGTAATAATAATAGTTTCAAAAAAATAAAAAACACGCTTCAATAGAAACGCGAACTAAAAAGTAAAAAATAATTTTCAATAATTTTAAATTAAGAATAGTGTAATTAACAAAAAAAATTTATTGTAGAAAAGCGTGGTGTGCATGGAGTCAATTGTTATATTTTAATGACAGATAATTGTAACAGTAGAGTCATTATGGAAATATCTTAAAAAGCACCCCACGCTTTTCTACAATAAAAGAAATTTTTTTTGTTGATTACACTATTCTTAATTCAAATTTATTTAAAATTATTTTATACTTTTCAGGTCGCTTTTCTATTAAAGCGTATTTTTTAAATTAATATTTAATTTCTGCTTCTTAGTTCGGTTATCTACAAAAGCATATTTTTTAGTTTTTTAATCTATTATTTGTTTTCAATTTTTTAGTTATAGTATCTTTGCTTTTATTGTTTTAAAATGATGATAATTTTGTAGCAACAAATAATAGAATTTTTATGAGTACTTGGTACAAATACACTACCGGGTAAGTATCTGATTTGGAAAATCACTAATTCTGTAGGTCCAGAAGCGGGACTCTGTGTCCTAATTCTATTAATCGCCTTCTTTCTATACCACTGGCACTCCGTGGGCACGTAAACTAGCTTTATATCGACGAAAGCGATCGACTTCTGGCGAGGTGTATAGACGAGTCGTATTCTATTTTGGCAACAAATTAGCCTGTCCAACAGTAACGTTGTTCTAATTAATATGTTAGTAAAATGGTAAATAATTATTAAAAAAATATAAATATGCACACTTGACAATTATTGCTAGATGCATGTGACGAAAAACCGTAATTAATAACCAATAAGTTCAGTAGAGTAGAGGGAAAAGCCAAGGGAAATCTTCTGTGGCAAACGGTTGCTCAAAAACTGAACAGTTTAGGTTTTGGTGAAAAATCAGAAGAAGGATGGAGAAAAAAGAGTAATACTGTTATTACCCAGATTACACGAAAACATTTATATTATTTCGTATTTTACTTATGGGGAACTTTGTAAGTTGTACCAAATGAATACCTATTATCATCAGCTATCAAAGAAACATTTATATAAAAGTTGTTGAATGGCGACGATTTAAAGTTATTCATTAAACTATAGAGCTAGCTGATTAATTTAAACTAATTATTGTAATGATTTCCAAAATAATGAACAAAACTGTTGGACGACCAAAATTTTTTCTGTTTGTCGGATTTAGAGAAAAGACTGCTGAAAATTATGGGAAAAAAATCTGTTGCGGAAGACGATTTTTGATTTTGATTTTTTAAACATATTTGAAAATTAAACTTGAATCAAAGAAATGAGTGTTGTTCCTAATAATCGAAAGTATTTTTTTAGATGAGACGGCGAGACATTCGTCAATTATAATTATGAAAATTAAAGTTATGAAGTTGTTTGAACTCGCCTTTAGTCGCAATTTGAAACAAAGGAATCAACAAATCACAAAAATAGAAATGACACACGTAAAATTGACATCTATTGAAGAAAATATCAGTATTGCAACTTTTGAAATAACAAATTACTCTACAAATTCCGGAAATACCCGAAGAGAAGGCGATTGTAACACAGAGTGCCGTCAAACGCGATTATCGCTTTCTACAGTAGAATTCTATTATAGAAAGCGACAGGTAGAATACTATAGTGCACACGGAGTACCACTGCAGATCAGGATAATGTGACAAACTATATAATTATTGCATTGCCATCGGTCCTTGATAAGAGTGCAAAGTTTCAAATCAATCCAACGTTTTGAAGGGGTTGAAAAACACGTTCAAAAATTCCGTGACATAGGTACTTAACAAGCTAATAAAAGTGTGTTAGTGAAGCTTGGCTCAAATCTATTTCCCGAAGTCTTATTATGCGAAAATGAGAAAATTATAACTGATCAAAAAGTCTCGTTTCACACTTGGTGAAACATTGCTGCATACCTAATGAAAATTAAGCCATAGGATCTAAATTTGTATGGCTGGTATCTCTTCATTTTATTCTGGTTGTCAGTAAACATTACATTACATATTAATGTAGAAGTGAAATTCCAACCGAAACAAATGGAGCTTTGAGAAATAATGAAAATAATATCATTATTCATTTTATTTAATAGCGCCCACCTCTGTCTTAACAAAAAACTCCTTTACCTACAATGGAAGGAAATTTATCAGGGCCGTAGCCAGCACTGCTTTCTAGAGGGGGGAGGAATTAAATAAATTCTAGAGGGGGCTTGTTTTTTACATAGTACTAAAATAAATATCCGTGAAAAAAGACAGGAATATATAGCGTTTTCTGTCCTTTCACCTAGAAAAGTACAATGGAAAACGAATATTCATTAAAAAACATTTTGGAAAAATAAAAAAAATTATTCTAATAAAAAATCTCTCATAGAAAACTCTGAATAAATAAAACAAATAGAAATAAAAATATAAAAAAAATAAAAATGGACTTTCATCATAAACAAATATCTGGTATCTTTTCTAGAGGGGACTTAAATAATTCCAGAGGGGGCTCACTCCCCTCTGGCGCACCCCTGGCTACGGCCCTGACAGTTATACAATCACCTACCATTGGAGCTAAAATCTGTAAGTACATACAAAAAGTTCCAAAGTTCGACTAAGGCTTTTTTTTTGAAGAGACCATTTTACTCAGTAGTAGAATCTTATTCTGTAACTGAACATTCACAATGTACCATAGACACTTGAGTTCCACATTTGGTAGCAACATATCTTCATGTTTTTTTGTAATATAGCAAATTTTGTATCTGTTTAATTTAATTTAATTGACAAATATGTTGATTCTTAGTATATGTTCATACATAATTGACTCATAAATGTTTTTTTATTTTGTTCTTTTATTTTAATAGATTCTTGTTTTGTTTAACTATTGAAAGTATGTTTTGTTTGGTTAGTTATTATTGTTAAATTTTATTTTTAATTCTTTATATGTGCTTTGTCTACAAAATGTAATTTTATATGACAAAAAAGCTATTTCTCTCTTAGTAAATGAGGAAAGGAATAAATTTCCTCCACGAATATAGGCGAATCAAAATAAGCGCTACGCCGCCTGGTGACAATCAGAATAACTAAAAATCTTGACATAGTTCTTACGTTCTCCTTTGTTTTGTGTTTGTTTTTGTGTGATTTTTTACAAATATTTATTATTTGCAATCATTTTGAAAGCTATGAGTCGTTCGAATCGTTATTGTTCAGTTCCTCAGTGTTCTTCCTGGGAAAAGAAATGTTCAAATGTGAATTTCCATGCTTTTTCTCCAGCTGGTGATAAATATCGTGTTTGTGTAGAAGGGAAAAAGGAATACTCCTAAAGTCTCTACTTTGTGTGATCTGATAACTACAAATAGTGCTCTAAACAGTTTCACTGGTCTCAATAATATAAAACTATTAGATACAATAGTAAAAGCAGTACAATCTGTTTACAGTGATCAACGGTCACATAGATTAACAATCAAACAGCGTATTGTTTTAGTATTGACAAAATTGAAATGTGGCCTTACATATGTGACATTATCTCTTTTATTTGGCATTTCACAAGAATTATGCCAAAAATATATTTATGAAATGCTACCCATGATGAGTAGAGTTCTTAGTTGTGTCATAAGATTCCCAGAATATTCTGAAATACAGAAAAACATGCCAAAATGTTTTGAAAGTTTTCAAAATGCTCGAATCATCTTAGACTGTACAGAAATTTTTATACAGAAACCAAAGTGCCTTTGCTGCAGGATCTGGTTTTACCCTCAGTATAAATCTATAGCACAGTGAAATTCATGACAGGTGTTTCTCCTGGAGTTTTAATTACATATATTAGTGAACCATATGGGGGAAGAGGATCTGATAAAACGATTTTCCAACAAAGTGACTTAATTTTAAAGTTAGAAAGCTCACAGGATGCTATAATGGTGGACAAAGGTTTCTTGATAGATGATATTTGTCAACAGTTTAAAATAAAGTTGACCAGGCCACCATTTTTGAAAGACAAAAAACAGTTGACTACAGAAGAAGCATTTTTGAATGCCAAAATAGCAGCTGCTAGAGTACATATTGAACGAGTCAATCAGAGAATTAAGATATTCATCTCATGATCTAACCTAAGATTTCTCTCGATTTGGCTACAAAACAAATGATGATAATCACCTACCGCCTCAATAGCAATGAGAATACATATACAGTAACACACTTGTTCACTAAAGAAGCCTGAAAAGTCTTTATATTTGTGGTAAAATTATATTTCAAAAATACAAATAAACACACAACAAATACAACATAAATATTCCAATGTCAATATTTATAGTTCTACGACTGGCCACATTCGCGCTGCATTCTTATTTTCAGATGCCTATTCTTGATTCTGATGAAAAATTTCAAATTCTTACATGGACGTCAGTTTCTTGCAATTAATTTCGACGATGACCGAAAATATATCGAAATTTTCGTTGATGACTACTTAATTACTCAATAAGAAATGGAACATAGCACAGAGTAAATTCCTTTCGAGACAGAAACAATACTGGAACAAATTTCAACAACTTTTCCATCTACTGACAGCTTTTTTTCGTAAGAACTTCATTATATGGTTTCGTCTACAGTTCGTACCGAAATGAGTATTTTGTAATATCAACTCATTTGATCCGTCTTTGTCGAAGAAACACACCGCTCTTAATGGGTTATGGTAGAACCATCTGTCATGGTGGTTGCACCTGTAGGCAGGTGATGAGAAAGTGAGGTGATAGCAGTCATCGCTAACAATACGACCATAAAGGAATTGTGACTTGGTAATCGTCAGCTTTATACCCCTTAAAATATCTAAATGCAGTCATAACTTTGTAGCTGCAAATTGTGCATAAACTTCCGAAGGAAAACTTTGTCCACGAAATATATAAACTAATATAATATTGATGAAAACAAACATTTTTAATTAAAGTACAAACTATCATGATATTCCAATGCGTTCGCAATTTCGGTTACTAGACCATCATCAGACAGGCTGAGCGCGGAATTATGTTTTAAAGTTCAGAGGAGTTATTTGAAAACAAATTTTATTCACTCTACCCTTCAAAATACGTCTCCAAATTTGAAGAAATCAAATCACATGCCATCTGAGAAATCAATGAGATGGTGTTTTTTAAAATTCTTGTCACACTTAACTAATATATTCTTCATCTATTAGAAAGGAACTTTACCTTGAATCGTAAAAACTTTTAGGTAAATACTGGACTTTACAGTGTTTGGATTTGTGCCATATTATTGGATATAGTTATATCAGAATGCAGATCAGCATTGCTGTGTAGAATGTAAAACTCTTAATATGAAAAAGACTGATATTCGATAAAAAATAGATATTCGACACTAATAATCCTTGAATTTAAAAACTTATGTCTACATAAAGTGTGCGCAAATTGAATATATTCATTTTCTATATTCTCATCATTTTTCGTTAACCCTTTCAGGGCAACTGGTTAGCTAGGAAGACCACAGTTTGTTAGTCATGGGTAAAACTGCTCGTTGGCTATTTCAGTATACCAGTGTGTTTTGTGGGTTGTCTAACATAGCAAAATTTGACGTGTTCATCGAAGACAGACCGAAATAAGTCGAAGCGCGTATAACGTGCATTTGTTTACTATAGTTGGACACTACTTAGAGGATCTGCTGAAACTGTGTGAATTTGTTATTTTTATTTATGAATGGTGGAAAAATGGCTCCAAAGTTATTTACTTATATCTTATGCATTTTCTTGAATATATTGAACGTAAATGTTTCCTTTCTTTCGAAATAACTAATTTTGTTGGGGTCTCCTGAAGTGACCACTGGGCACTTACGTAATCGTGTTATCTTATTTTAGTTCTGAGGAAGCAAGTTTGGAGTACCTACCTACTGAATAGGAATGCCAATTTTCGAAAGAACCAACCCGGGAGATTTTTTTAAGGAGTTTAGTAGGGAGGGGGTTGAAGAAAATGTCAATCATTTATTTATTTTTAATTTATATATACTCTGCTTCTAATATTTGACAGTTTTTTTACCACAAAATCATAATCATTAAAAATCGAAGTTTGATTAGTAGAGCGCGGTTGCGTATAATTTTAAAAAAACTGGGGAAATTAGTCACCCCGGGAAGTCGGGAGGTTGACCATTATTACCGGAGTCATCCGGGCAATCCGGGAGGGTTGGGAACCCAATAACTGAATATTTAGAAAATCTTCATGCAGATGAGTTCTATGATTTGTAAGAAATGTTCAGCGTGCAAAGTAGAATTGTGTTTGAAACATGACAAAAACTGTTTCATGTTATATTACGCAAAATAGGTTATATTGTTTGGTTATATGTTCCTACTGGTTATGTGGAGTGACCACATCCTGCAGGATAATCCTTGTGTTTTTTTATCTTGAAATTTGTTTCATTTTCTTCGAGTATCTCTAATAAACCATTATCAAACCATACATAATATTTTTTCCACAAAAAAATAATTTGGGCCGGAAAGGGTTAAAACGATCAATATTTTGAAAAAGGAGTGATCAGCAGGCTCCATCATTAAGGTCGCAATTTACGAGATGCGATTCGAACGAAATAAAATATTGAAAGACAACGATTTCATAGAAAAATTACAAAATAATTTATTTCATAAACACGCTTCAATAGCAAACCACAATAAAAACTAGAGAATAATTTATTTTATTCCAAAACGATAACGAGGCATTCCAAGATGCGATTCGAACGGATAAGTCTCCCCGAAGTGCAGCGCGGTTGAGGAAGAAGTTGAAAATCAGAAAGGATCGTATTTCAACGTGAACTTAATCAGAGTACAAAATTTCAATGCCTTGACTCAATCTGCAGAAGCTGTGAAAAAATTTTCAAAAATCACGAAAAAAACAAGAAATATCTACTTAAAATGGCGACGGTTGAAGAAATTTACCCAAATTTTTATTGTTTTGTCAGACACGAAAACAATTCCAGATAATAAATTTTAGCTCATTTGGTTTTATGGGAGACGCTGGAGATGCCAATATGTGCCGGAAAAAATATATATGTATATGAAAACAAGAAATATCTACCTAAAAATGGAGAAATAGTTTCGTTATGCCTCGAAAACGATCCCAGATACCAAATTTCAGCTCATTTGGTTTGAAGATATCTGCAGGAGATGCCGTTTTGAATCAGAATTTGGGTCATTCTACGATTAGAGGTAATGTGCACGGCAATCAATATAAAATACCTTTTATATTTTATATCTTGTCATTTTATACAATAAATCGCAGCATCTTAATACCCAATTGAAGCACATTTTTCCCAAATTACTCATTTGAGCATGAAAAATCTCTATCCTGGCTTGTCCCCTTGACGTTTTTGGTTGAACATGTAGAGGTAGACATTATATATATACCTTCTTTCTCGCAGTTGCCCAGTTAAATTATATTAAACACAAATCCAAATGAGTATACTCAAGTATTATGAAGAAAAAATACAATAATATTTGTTAAGATTTAAAAATTTTCAAACATTACTTTTGTCCCGTTTTTTTTTGTGTATCTACCCTGGCAAATTCCGACCCGCTAAAACAAAGCAAATATCAAACGGCCATTTTGCGAATGGCCCTCAATGGCACTAATTGACGAAAATTTAGTAATATCAAATAAAGAAGCGGTTCAATGGTAGTTATATGTTAATTGGTGCGACGCAACACTGGGGTGCAATTGTTTTAGAAGGGTGAACTTGTCTCTCCACTGGTAAGTCGTACTATTTATATAATTTGCTTAATTTACTTAGCATTAGTTGTTTGAATTCAACAATAGTGTGATAGTTAACGTGTGACATAATATTAATCCAAAATTAACGTGCGTTAATAAAAAAATATATAGTTTATGAAGAAAACGTCTCCCCCCTGTTGTATTTCCCCTGGCGAGATTATTACCAGCGAAAATACTGAATGACCAGGGGACATAATTTGGATCATTATATGTTCGTATAAACTAATTCAAATATAGTTAATGTTCTAATTCAGATATAGTTAAGTACAATGTTTTATGAAAGTTAATTTTAATAATAGTTTTATCACATCAAATCTTTTCTTTGACCAAAAAAGTCTTGATGATGTCTTTACCCTGCCTTATGTATTTTCCCTGGCTACCTAAAAAAAACTAAAAATGTATAAATTGACTTGCCCTTACGTAAATGTGCACTTAGAAGAAACTAAAGTCGTAATATACTTGTTAATCAAAAAAATTCCAACTTTTTTCCTTGGCCGCATCCTCCATACTTGAGACCTCTTATCGTAGAATGAACCATATATATATATATATATATATATATATATGTATATATATATTATATATATATATATATATATATATATATATAAATATATATGTATATATATATATATATATATATATATATATATATGTATATACATATATATATATATATATATATATATATATATATATATATATATATATATATATATACATAAAAAAATTTCGAAAATCGTAGTCCAGTAGGCTTAAAACGCATACGCTGCAACAATTTATCATTTTCGGGACAAATACGACTGAAAATAGCAATTCACCAATAATACTATTCATTAGTGATACTAACAATTGATTAATAAATAGTATATTAAAAATCAAAAGGTGAAAATAATTTTGAATGAACAACAACAAAATTACAATTTATTATTCGAAATTGCAATGAGGTTTAAATTATGCACCTTCGATATTTGGAAATTTGGTAACTAAAATAAAATTACGCGCAGTTATTGCGTTATTTACCAATAAACACACTCACGTCCTCAGTGATATTTGGTTGTATTATTGCACGCATTGTTTCCTTCCGGAGCCTTATCAATGCAAGTATTTGCTTTCACTCTCAAGTTACAATGATCCGAAATTTCTCAAGGCAGCCGAGATTCGTGTGGGAAACTGAACGCTCAACGATGAAAAACTTGCGCCAAGACAAAAACGTGTATTAAACTGGCTATTTAATCGACAATTGAAAATCCCGCCCACTTCCTACACTAACGAATCTTAGAACAATGACTATTTCATTACCATAATGACAGAGCATGAAACGAGGCATCGTACTGATGCATCATCATTCGACTGGGTGTGTCGGTATCGTCAATGACAAGATTGTACAAAAATGAAGATATCGTACTGAATCTAAAGCCTTGTTCGCATTAGGCTAGTAATTTAGTCGAGTAACAAGTAATTTAGTCCCAAATCTGCCCAAAATCGTTCGCACTTCACTCCAGTACAATTCACAAGTGAGTGGTTTTTGAAGATGAACAGCACGCAACGCGATAAAGTAAACAAACTGATCTAAGCTAACCGTTATAGCTATTTTAGAAGAGGTGGACGAGGAAATCTGTGTTGTTAGTACGAAAATGGATCAATAGAAGAGATAAACTAACTAGGAGCAACGAATTTTCTTCTGAAGAAATTAGCATTGAAAGATCCCAAAGAATACTAAGGTACTTTGAGAATGTCCGAAAATTGTGTAAAGTTTCTGTTAAAGAAAATACACTCTGAAATTCAGCTTATAGATATCCTTTTAACCCTCTCGGTCACGAATTAAAACTATTGGAGCGAAAAATCTGAAATTTACTGTGATGCAACTTATGATTTTTTGAAAATTTTCGATGTTAAATTCAGATTTTCAAAATGCTCCGTTTGGGCACTATGACATGTCCCCAATTGAGGACATCATGAGCTGATGGAAGACAAAAAATTTTCAGAAATATGTTCAGAGGGTAAAATATTAATATGTTTTATTAAAATAACATTACAGGGTATGGTATTTCATGAATGGTCCATTTTCGAAGTACTAAAATGTATAAAATTTAACTTTTGCAGAAATAAAATAAAAGTGCTGTTATATTTACCTAGATGTTGTGTTTACCGCTAGCTCACAATGTCCTCAAATTAGGACACCACACTTTCAAAAATCGCTGATTACAATATGCACAAAAATCACCAAACACAATTACTTTGGAACAAGTCTACACTTATTGTGAACGTGAACAAACAGTTTTCAAACACGTGGTCTAACGAATATAACTAACAAAAAAATAAACAGTAGAGCGCTACACTGCTGTCACAGCTACCCTACGGAAACCTATATTTCAAATGAATTAAATTTTTTTCCATCAGCTTTTAGATGGCAGCACATATATTCATTTGGAAGTATATAATGTCCACAACTGAGAACAATGTGACAGAGAAGTAAGAGCAAGCGGCACTTTATAGGAAAAAATCCAAAGTAGGTTGTCCTCAATTGAGGACAAGGTGAGCGAGAGGGTTAAGATGTGCGATTTCGGCAGTTAGAAAATTTCAGGCATTATGTTTTTAATTTCAAATTCAATTTCCTTTTTACCAAATTTGAATATATTCATTGTATTTACTAATTTTTTAATCTGTTTGTTTTTATAATGTGGGGACTTTCTGCCTGGTCCCATTTCCCATTCTTCCTTTTTACTTAGTATCGTAGTGATGTTCTTCTAAATGCTTGATTTTTTGATGATAACATCACTAGGAAGGCTCGCTGATCAAATGTAATTAATTAGAGAGGACCAGGTTCTCTGACTTTCAATTTTCACACTAACTGTACCTTCCTCAGATATTCTGAGAATGGCTTCATGAGCTTAACTGTCACTAGATGTAGAGGTGATGATTATTACAATTATGACAGTTTATATAGAGCTGGAGATCGATGTTTGCCTGAAACCGGAACGCCGAATGAATTTTTTATAATTACGTTCATTTTTATGATACCTAGTAGACATGGTAAAATCAAAATTTCAATGAGGTATAGTTCGATACCGGTTCCTACCATTAACAAAGTATAGAAGCTACGAATATATAAAATTCCTGGGAAAAATGAAAATGAATCGAGCTAAAACGCAGTCGTTGCTGAGTAACAAAGATATTTTCACCGAAAATTATTTGCTCTCTTTGCGAAGTCGGTTACTTCTTCGACTAGCCTCGTACAATGAAAGCTACACAAAAGAAACAATGATTTCCATCTCCCCCATTATTCCGAACCCCGATTTCCGAGCACTCGATTTAAAAATACCGTTCCCAGCTATATGCGACTTCTCTCTAACGCATCGTTACACTTCGACCGACACTGAAATAAGCGAAATGGATGTTATTTCATTCTACCAGTGAATTATGTGAAAAATTTCAAGGTCTATAAGAATCTCATCTCTGCCGTGTAGATTTCGAACCTTGGAATCGGAAACTCATCATCTAGAATGAATAGTAGTAACTGCATGCGCGTAGATAGATTTAGCTATTTACTGCGAACAAAAACAACGGGCAGAGCCAAATACGGATTACGGATCGCATACAAGGTAAAGCGGGATTAATTCGAGTAACGTGGGAAAATCCGTGGGCGAAGAACAATTGGCTGATATAATTAACTTGATATGTGACTTTTATCGCGATAATCTGTACTCCCAATTGACAGTGTTCGGCAAAATATCTATCGAAATTTGAACAAGTGGAGAAAAGAAGCAAATCCCAAGAAATCGAAAATTGTACTATGCTACCACATGAGCAATAACAACTTCTATTCTAACGGAACGAACTCCACAGGGAGTGGTTGCACTCTGGAGTGCCTCAAGGTAGTACACTGGGTCCGATTCTGTTTATATTGTTGATAAACGATTTAGTGGAGTTTTTAGAAGATAGTGGGGTGGTTACGCTCTACGCGGACGATAGTTCTGTGCTTATATCTGCTGCAAGTATAAATGACCTATCTTTGCTGTCAAATAATTGCATCAGCAAAATGAATGAATATTGCTCGATAAATGGCCTTATTCTCAATGAGAATAAAACAACTCTGTTAATGTTTACTCCAAATGGCACAAATAGGTGCCTCAGTCCATTGGTTAGATTGCCAGGTGCTGAGTCTCTGGGTCTGTCTGATGAAGTGAAGTTTTTGGGTGTTACGATGGATGATCATTTAAACTGGAAAAATCATGTAGCGGTATTGAGCGGTAAACTCTCTTCGTTAAATTTTGCAATAAGGCAACTTAAGAACTATTGTGACCTGAATATCTTAAAGATGTATTATTATGCTTCAGTCAACTCGGCGCTGGAATATGGTATACTTTGTTGGGGAAATAGTACCAATGCGGATTATGTTTTTAAAATTCAAAAGAGAATTGTTCGTTCAATTTTTGGTCTCACTAGATTAACGTCATGTCGTAATTTTTATAAGAGTAATTTTTTAACTGTACCCTGTATGTTTATTTATGCTTCTGTGATCTATATTAAAAGAAATTTATCTTCTTTGGTTAGCTGTAGTGATGTGAATCAATATAGTACAAGGAGGTCTACCTCGCAGTTGCTTCATGTACCTTTTACACGTTTAACTCAAGAACAAAGGAGCTGCAATGTATTGGGTATAAAAATATTTAACCACCTACCCCACAGAATTAGAAAAATCGATAATCTTAGGCCTTTCAAATCAGCTGTTAGATCACTACTTTTAGATAGAGTATTTTATTCCGTTGACGAATATTTTACAGAAATATTAATGTGATTTTGTAATGTTCTTTTGTTAGTATTTGTAATGATATGTATACTATTTCATTGTAAATACCTGTACTGTGTCACATTGGTATGTGCAATTTTTCTGTTGACACTTTCCCATGTTACTTATATGTAATCAGAGGAAATAAAACTTATTATTATTATTATATTTTGAAAAATCACGTTTAAATAGCAAACCGAATTAAAACGTAGAGAGTAAATTGGTTTGCCAAATTCGACTTCCCAAAATGCAGGCAGCCGAAGGCCGCCTTTTGGCCGATTTATGAAGCCGAGATAAGGAGATCGGCCGCGAATCGCGGGGCCCGAAGGGCACCGTCGATCGCCCACGTCCTTTCCGTAGTGCTTAGGCTACGTCTCGCCTCGATCCGAGACGCCGATTTTCGATATCGAACGTTTAAAGTTTGACGTTTATCCGAAATTCGCGAAAACGGCTGCATTCCCGACGCTTAAGAACTATTTTCGCGTCACATGGACTCGAATTCACGTGATCGCCTTTGGAGCCGATAGTTGGACGGGTTGAATTCTATCGAGAAGTTTCGGCACGGCGAGGCCCAATGAGGTCGTAGTATCTACCCGAGTCCGCACGAACTCGAGATTGACAGCGAGTAGATTGTGCGCCCGTTCGACAGAGGCAGGGACGGGCTCAGCACTTGACGCGTCGCGTACCGTTCGACAGAGGCAGGGACGGGCTTAGCACTCCTCGGCGTTCGAGAAATTATATTTTTATCGATCTATATTTTTCACGGATCTATTTAATAGTCGATGGAGCCTCTCACTAGTTTTATTACTAAAAAATTTTCTGCATTTGGTAAAGTGGCCGTGTCTATTTAAAAATCTGGGAAGATCGTTTTTAAGGTTCCGTACCCAAAGGGTTAAAACGGGATCCTATTACAAAGATTTCGCTGTCTGTCCGTCCGTCCGTCTGTTACCAGGCTGTATCTCAAGAATCGCGATAGCTAGACAGTTGAAATTTTCACAAATTATATAAATATAAAATACTAAAAACAAAATAATATAAATATTTAAGGGGGGCTTCCATAAAACAAACGCGATTTTTTTTGCCCTTTTTTCTCGATATCACTAATGGCAACAGGTAGGCACTTGAAATATTCACAAAATACTCAGTTTTTTTAATTTAATGATAAATGATAAAATTAAAATAAAATAAATATTCATGGGGGGCACGGAACCATTCGTGCGCGAGTCCAACTCGCACTTGACCGGTTTTTTCTTTCATGAAAATAACACAGGCATGCAGGAATATAGCAACTTGGCATGGTAAGTATTCCATGCTTCTTGAAAAGCTCCCTACAGCTTGTCAT
Source organism: Cynegetis impunctata (assembly GCA_030704885.1). Classification (NCBI taxonomy): domain Eukaryota; kingdom Metazoa; phylum Arthropoda; class Insecta; order Coleoptera; family Coccinellidae; genus Cynegetis; species Cynegetis impunctata. Next base: position 869,040 of record JARQZK010000003.1, read on the forward strand.
CTGTGAAGCTCCAGATAATATTCTCAGAGCTCTATATGCATCGGTTGATCGCCCCCCACAAAATAATCCCATAAGTTGCCTCATTGTGGAAATTTGAGTGATACGTTAGAATTGCTGCGGAGTCTCGGACGATTGACTTTATTCTTCTAATTGTGTAGCAGGTTCCCCCAAAATATTTTAGTGAAAGCTGCCGAAGCTATTGATGCGCTTGTGCCAGAAGAACTAAGCGGAATTACGAGAAAGAATAACCCCATTTTGAGGCCCGGCTGACGAAACACTACTTGTACCATTGTCGACGAAAACGTTTTGATGGCGATGCCTTATTTTCAAGATTTGTCAGTCACATCTCCAAATTCCTTTTAGACAAAGTTCTCAATGCTATGCCAATAAGTAATAGTTCATAAAAATATAAGAAGCAATGGAAAGTTGATTTCTCTGCAACAGTTTCTGAAGCAAATTGGGAAAAAAGATCAGCCTAGTTTCTTCTGGCACAAGCAAATCAATAGCTTCAGCAGTTTTCACTAAAATATATTCGGACATTTGTATGCGTGAATCGCAAAATTATTTTTTTCTACGACTGCAATGATGAATCATCATTTAAACTATTGGAATAATTTAAAGTATACACCTTTCAGTCTACACTTTATATTAGGTACACGGCTTTCTTAGCAACTGTGCATAGCAACGCGTGCAATATGAACCATTTGGTGTTCGTTTCTCTTAAGGCGTCTATGATGCGATCGTTGTGATTGTGACATGTTATTTAAAATAAATTGAAATGTCATTGTCGTTATAATCAAAAACAAATATCACGCATTTAAGTGTTTTAATTTCGAACAATTTTATTAATGAAAAATTTATGAAAGAAAGTGAAAGTGACGTGGAATTAACACCTCCAAGCATCATAGAAGCTGCCGAGGTAACAACTTCAGATTGTTACCACGAACTTCAAAAAACATTCTCTTCTTGTATTAGAAGATCGATGAAAAATTGGCAAAGAAAATGAAAAGTTCTAGTCTGTGGACTCTATATTCAATGCTAAGAACGACTATCGGCATTAATAATAATGTGGATATTAGTAAATACTTTAAATTAAAATTATTCCCCAATAGTAGTTCAGATGGTTACACAATCAAAAATTTTTAAAACAACTAGTGTCGAAAAAAATGTATAAAGAGAAGCTCCCGATGAAGTATACTTAGTAACAAAAATCAGATATGTTCTATTTAATATTTACTTATTTATTTCTAACTTTAACCCTTTCCGGCCCAAATTATTTTTTTCTGGAAAAAATATAATGTATGGTTTGATAATGGTTTATTAGAGATACTTGAAGAAAATGAAACAAATTTCAAGATAAAAAAACACAAGGATTATCCTGCAGGATGTGGTCACTCCACATAACCAGTAGGAACATATAACCAAACAATATAATCTATTTTGCGTAATATAACATGAAACAGTTTTTGTCATGTTTCAAACACAATTCTACTTTGCATGCTGAACATTTCTTACAAATCATAGAACTCATCTGCGTGAAGATTTTCTAAATATTCAGTTATTGGGTTCCCGACCCTCCCGGATTGCCGGATGACTCCGGTAATAATGGTCAACCTTCCGACTTCTCGGGGTGGCTAATTTCCCCAGTTTTTTAAAACTATACGCAACCGCGTTCTACTAATCAAACTTCGATTATTAAAGATTATGATTTTGTGGTAAAAAACTGTCAAATATTAGAAGCAGAGTAGGTATATATAAATTAAAAATGAATAAATTATTGACATTTTCTTCAACCCCCTCCCTACTAAACTCCTCAAAAAAATCTCCCGGGTTGGTCCTTTCGAAAATTGGCAAGCCTATTCAGTAGGTACGTACTCCAAACTTGCTTCCTCAGAACTAAAATAAGATAACACGATTACGTAAGTGCCCAGTGGTCACTTCAGAAGACCCCAACAAAATTAGTAATTTCGAAAAAAAGGAAACATTTACGTTCAATATATTCATGAAAATGCATAAGAAGGATATAAGTAAATAACTTTGGAGCCATTTTTCCACCATTCATAAATAAAAATAACAAATTCACACAGTTTCAGCAGATCCTCTAAGTAGTGTCCAACTATAGTAAACAAATGCAAGTTATACGCGCTTCGACTTATTTCGGCCTGTCTTCGATGAATACGTCAAATTTTGCTATGTCAGACAACCCACAAAACACACTGGTATACTGAAATAGCCAACGAGCAGTTTTACTCATGACTAACAACAAACTGTGGTCTTCCTAGCTAACCAGTTGCCCTAAAAGGGTTAAATGGGTTATAAAGCAGCCGTAGAAAAAGTATAGTATGAAATTGGCATGAAATAGCTATTTTGCATTTCCGTGTAAAATATGCTACAGTTCGTGCTCGTTTCATGATATACTATTATGTGCTTTATATGTTTGAACTAAACAAATGTCTTAGGCATTATTGCATTAATATGTATTATGTGCATTATTGGAACGATGTTCCTTACGGCAGGCTTGGAGGAGATAGGGATTTCGCTGCGCGACCAAACTGAAAAAAATGAAAGACTAAAACCGTGAGAAAAGCAACGGAAGTGCAACGCGCATGCGTCATTCTTTCTTTATCATTCTCATTCTGCCACGACATATACATGAAATTCTTGCCTAAGCACGTGGTGTACACTCACATTATAAATTCATTTTACTCGTAAATAAACACGTTTATTTTCGTATAGTTTGTAAATCTTCAATACGATATTATTATTATATTAATAATTATATTATAATGTCGAATCCGAAGAAACTACGTTCCTGATACCTAGGGTTGTCATCACCTAAATTGCTGACGCCGGACAAAAAAATTCAAAAACCCCGGACATTTGTGAAATTTAGTCATTTCCCGACACCCCGTAATATATTTTTTTCGAATACAATAAAACAATGATGAACAAAACTAAATTTGAATTTACTACGTTTATTATCACAAAATATTTTGAAAAATTTAACACTGCGATTGCAATTTCGGTCACTAGACCATCATCGGGCAGATTGAGTTAAGGAACTGAATACAGAAATAATGATTTGCGCCTACGGGTAAAACAACGTTTAAATTAGATTTTTTCATTTATTTAAACTTTAAACCGTTTGTTTGCGATATAAACAAACAACAAAAAAAACTAAATATCTACTAATATAACACAGTTTACAGTTTTCTCTTTTTGATGTAATCTGGTAAAAAAATAATCAGAAAAACTCTTCTTTTTGGTATCATCAAATAAAAAACAACTTATAATGATAAATTTTGATCGAAATAGACTACATTCTACATTGTAACAAATTATAGGATAGGTCATCTAGTTCGGTTAGATAGGTTATTAACTATAAATTATGTTTATTAACTATAAATTAAAAGTAGGTAAGTAATAAGTTTTAATTTTAACGAGGTCATGTTCTTTTTACTAATATAACTTAACTGGATATTTTTCAGGCTTGCCAATTTCTGCCAAAATGTCTTTCTTTTCCATCAGGAATTTTTAAAAGAGGGAGAAACTCAAATCTTTAAAATTATACTTTATTTTAGTCAGAGGAGAAACCGTATGTGTATTTAGCAAGTTTCTCTCTGGATTTAGCTTGTATACGGCTTACGATTATAAATTAATTTTTAACTATGATTTGTTTTAATATATTGCTCATCTTTGATTTCCCCTTACACAAAATTTGTCCGGGTTTTACCCGGACATATTTTTAAAGCCCCGTCCGGCGACCCCCGGACGCCCCCTAAACTAGGACAAATCCGGGGAAACCCGGACGGATGGCAACCCTACTGATACATCTTTTTTTTCTAAAATAACGCCGTACGGTAATATTTCGTATTTAATAGACACAATTTCATTATTTGTCAAATAATATACCAGTCGGACATTAATCAATAAAAATCAAAATAACTGTAGAAGCACTAATTAAGTAAATAATCGCAAGTGTATGAACCTTCCAACCATTTGAGTTATCAATGACAGTTGGCGTACTTCTCCGACGCTCAGTTCCGGTCGATTAGAACCTATAAAATGTCATCTAGTCCCGCTTCTTCCTTCTGATGACAAGCATTAAGTTGAGTGAATAAACACCTGTCGCCCAAGTCCAAACAAAGGATGAAGAATTAGCCGGATAGTCTGTTGATGAAATGGTGGCCAGCTCTATGCCCGAACCAAACGCAAAGGGTCGATTTCATTGCATTTTTTATGAAAGAAATTCAACATACGGATGGAGTTGATATGACATCACAATTCGTTATTCTACGACCGCAGTTTCCAAGGTAAATTGTGAAGAGTTGTTTGGCAAAAATTGAAAAGGACATCGCGAAACAGGTGTATAACACAGTAGGCTAGGCGGATATTTCTTACATTCAATTTGGCGCGTCGAAAATGGGGAATACATACATAAATTAAAGTTATCGAATAATCAGCGAAATGACCTACTAAATTTCTTTTGAAGATTTAAGTACTTGCTCTTAAATTGAAAAAGAACCATAGATACTGATGATAACCTTCAATATTTGTATATTTCTAATGGAATCGTTAATTTGAAAAAGATTCTTTACATTTATTTTTCACTGATAAGTCACTGATATAGTTATTATCGTAACAAGGCCGATATGTAGCAAATAACGGATGAGGTTGGATATTAGGGAGTTTTTGAGTTTCTATTTAAAGTCAACGTAATTATGGTAAACCGCTATGTTGAGTTTGCGCAGAACGGAAAACGTTATTAACGGGTTGAAGATCCTAAAAGAGTTTTTGAATTCAAATTTATTGCGAACGTCAAATAAGTATAACCTCTCTTGTGTATTATTTTTTGTCGGGTGATTTTTCCAATTTTCATCACCTATTATTAGCGTTCTTTGGGTAAATTATCATGGAAGATGTAATAGACTATATAGCGATCAGGCGCGGGGGTGTGGATCATAATTTAATGAGAGGTATAATCTTACATAACATCTTCGAAGAGGAACAAGAACGTGAAAATATTGATGGAAACATACCAGGATTCGATTTGTATAATATTGAGGTTGAAGAGGTGAAAAGAAGTTTCCGTTTTCAAAGAGAGGATTTTCCACGGTTATTCCAAACTTTGCAGATACCAAACCCAATTGTCTGGACATAAAGCAACTGGTAAATGCAATAGTTTGTAGTAATAATTGTGATTAATTTGGGCAAATATATTTCTTAGGCATCGAAGGTTATGTATTTCACTGTTCTCATTGAAAATAATTTTCCTGTTATAAGGGTAATGTGCTGCTGAATCACTGACCAAATATCTGGGTTTTCAAATGGATTATTAATTTGAACCACTCTAAGAAGTAACAGATCCTCCATATCTGTAAATCTTAGTCTTTTTTTAACTATATCGTGGCAAGTGAACAAAACCCGTTGAAAAAATATCAAAATTAGCAGGCCAATTTACACAAATAAACAAACCAAAATAGCACTGTGACATAACCAATAAAAATACGGAAACTGTCAATCTCAAAACATAGATCGCAGACTCGATTGATGGTTGCCACATAGTAAGAAATAACATTTTTTGCGAATTTTTAATACAAAGGAAGAAGTTTGGAACAAATTAGCACGATAGTATATATGATATTAGTCACTTATCATAGTTTAAATAGTCTATTTTTCTTTAGTTTGTAACAATTTAACACAATCGCGTTTAAACTTGTCAACACCGCGAATATAACGGACGTTTATTAAGCGAACGTTAAGGTCCCGTTGATAACTCGGTAATTTCACAGCTTCTGCGCATGCTCAGAATAACCGAAAACGTAATTTACTTGTAAATTTAGGGTCTCAAAAACTCCCTATTATAACTAACCGAATCCGTTATTTGCGTATCGGCCGTGTGTCGTTAAAGACTTTTCGTAATCCCGTTGAAAGATTATAATTTCATTCCGAAGAAAGAAAAAACCCCGTACCTCGCAATTCTAAAGAAAAATCCCAACGTCGTGCACTCTGTTGTCATGGAACAGTTTGACAGTTTTATAAACAACGTCAGTTTTGTTGTGTTCTCAAGTTCGCTTTAACGACGACCATGGATGAAATTGATGAAATTGAGGAACAAAATCAAATTCCTTTAGAAATATTGGGAGAGTCATGTGCCGTGCAGCGAGTGTTGATTAACTGCCGAAAATAACTCAAGAGCGATATCAAAAAGAATATGAAAATTTTGAAATGTGGAGTGAAAGCAAGAATGTAAACGTGGTTAATGAAGAAGTATTATTAGCCTATGCGAATTGAAAATCAGAGGTTTATTCTCCCAACTCGCTGTGGACCAAGATTTCAATGTTGTAATTGTAAGCAGAATGATGTTTTGAAATAAATATTTAAACAAGTGATTTCTTAACACTGTCACGTTAACACTGACTTTTCAATTGTCATCTGAATACCGTTAAATCAGAATAACAGTATGGGATTACGAAAAGCATAAAAAGTATTATGCAAAAAAAATTCCGTGAGCAGCAGAGTTCCATCACTGGAGTCGTATTTTTCGCGCGAAATGCATCGCGTCGAGATGCAATTGTAACGAATAGATTTATATTTAAAAAAATTACGCTTATAGCAAACCGAATTGAAGAGTAGAAAATAATTTATTTTACCAAAAAAAAAATTCGCGAAGTGCATCGTGGTTGATGGAAAAAGTTGAAACCAACAAAGAAACGCACCTCAACATAAACTCAATTCACAAACCAAATTTCAATCCTCTAACCCAAACAAAAAACTCGCGAAGTGCATCGCGTACTGATAGCGAAATAGATAGAGATGCCATTTGAACGGAATAGTAACCAGCGCCGTTGAGAAAAGAAGTTGAATCTAAAAAAAGCGAAATAGATAGAGATGCCATTTGAACGGAATAGTAACCAGCGCCGTTGAGAAAAGAAGTTGAATCTAAAAAAGGATCTTAAGTCAACATGAACTCAATCCACGTACTAAACTTCAACTCTCTAACTCAATCTGCAGAAGCTGTGAAGCAATTTTTCAAAAACCATGAGAAACCAAGAAATATCTACTTAAAAATGACGTTGGTTGGAAAAATTTAAACAAATTTTGATAGTTTCGTTCTGCAACGAAAACAATCCCAGGTAAAATTCAGCTCATTTGGTGTGATACACAACTATCAACATTATATATCTATAACACACATGACATTAATACAACACATGACATTAATTTTTGGGATTCCATACCCAAAGGGTAAAAACGGGACCCTAGTACTAAAACTTTGATGTCTGTCCGCCCGTCTGTCTCTCACCAGGTTGTATCTCAAGAACCGCAATAGCTAGACAGTTGAAATATTCACAAATTATGTATTTCTGTTGCCGCTATAACAACAAATACTAAAAACAAAATAAAATAAATATTTGAGGGGGCTCCCATACAAAAAAACGCCATTTTTTGCCTATTTTATTCACAAAATACTGAGTTGTATTTTCATTTAATATTAAATAATAAAATTAAAATAAAATAAATATTTAAGGGGGGCATAGTCAATGGTATGGAACCCTTCGTGCGCGAGTCCGACTCGCACTTGGCCGGTTTTATTTAAAACACTATGTTAGTGTGTGCTCTGGAATCATATACACCACTGTTATAGAGTAGATGATATCTTCATGTCAGGAGGTACGTATTCTCACGACGGATTTCTACATTTTCGATCTAATTCGGTGCATTGTTGGTTTCCAATATGTTTGGTGGAGGGCGTTCTGGGTTGTGATCCAGATAGTGTCCCGGCCACGATTTGTATTGGGAACAATTAGAAATTTGTTAATTCACTCCGAGACAAAAACAATTAACACCCTTGTGCATAGTAAAGCGATTCGTTGTACTTCACTATAATCAACTATTATTAACAAAGTATTGAGGGCTAATTCACTCGGACAAAATATTCGAGTCCATAGCCTTAATATTAGGCCTCTGTTGGTAAGAAAGGTTGTCGATTTGAATCAAGATTAAATCGTCGACTCTAGTATCGAATACCAACAAGATTTCAAGCGTACGTCTGATAATCGCAACATGATTCTCAAATGTATTCGTTTCATTGTTATTTCAGTGCCTTAATAACAGAATCGGCCAACTACGGATTGCATCGTAAGGCGAGGTAAGGACGACTTTAAATTCGTTATATAACCGTCTTCTTCTGAGACGAGTAAGAAGTCAGCGTAGAACGGAATGTTCGAGAAACGATAGATAATTATTATTGTTCGCTCTCGTGACCAGTTGTTTGGACGTTCTTGATATCTCTGTTAATTCGGCCATTAAGGTACTGATAGTGAAGGTTCAATGACATCATAGTTCACCGAATATTTACAGGAGTCGAAATCATGCTCGAAATATATATGTATATATATATATATATATATATATATATATATATATATATATATATATATATATACATATAATAATAATTTAATTACTCGACTATCATTTACTGCTAAATGCAGTATCTAAATATTTTTATATAGTGGAACTTAAGCGAAGTGTGTTTCATTTTAAAGTTTAAACTTTATTCTTTATGATGTTTCACCAAGAGATGTGCGGGAATTCAATCTCAGTTATATATATATATATATATATATATATATATATATATATATATATATATATATATATATATATATATATATATATATATATGGGATTTTCAAAAGATCAGCATTCCGAATTCCGATACAGACCAATTAATGAGCGGATTATAACAACACTTCAAATAGCTAAGCCACTTTCACTTTGATATACCTAATACAATTCAAATTATATCACTTTTGTTAAACATGATTTAATGAAATTATTCGCCTTTCTCCGAATGCCATCAGAAGGAAAGTTAGATTTCAATAATATATCAAAATTTATTCATTTAATTAGAACATGTGGTACTGATCAAATTCTACGAGAAACCAAATAGTGCATAACATACCGTATTGAAACGTAATAGAATCTTTGATTTAGACGACAACAATATTCATTATTAGCGTTAAACACATGACCGCCCCAAAATATCCAGTATTAGAAGTCAAATTTAACTTTTAACTGTTCGAGATAATTTAGTATTTTTTCAAAACCCAAGCAACATCAAAGTAGCGAAAACTGAGTTCGGAACTTTGAATAGGTCGTTGTTACGTAATTATCACTTAAAAACAACTTTCTAGGTTTTCCTACTTTTATTTAGATATTTTTAGTAATTCTGTAGTTATTATCACTATAATTTGGAACTTGAAAGTTGCAGTACTTCTAAGTAGCTTTTCAAGTTTCTGCACCGTGATTGTTACTATATAAAATAACTTTGAAGTCGCAAAGACTTTAAAGTTATATTCGCTAGTCCCAGTAACTTAGTCTAGTTACTCGTATGTCACTTCAAAGTTTGTATTACTTTATGGTGCCGTTAAAACTAACTATGACGTCCTTGCTTCTTTTGAAATTCCTTCAAAGTTATGGAACTATGTAGTAATATTTAAGTTAAAATTAAATATTTCGCTACTCACGAAAACAACTTCACAGTAATTTTTACTTTCCACTCTTCGTCAAAATTACAACAAAGTTCCAATTACTTAAAAAAAAACTTTAAAGTATCGTTCACTCTATGGAGACTTTTTGGTGTTCGAATAGTATGTTGTTGTTTTGTGATGCGAGAAAAAGAAAAGTTATGGATCAGTTCTAGGATCTCCCTTTCGCCGTACTCCAAGTGTTGGGGATGAAACAATACTGTCTTTCTTCCACTTATGGAGGAACAACCGTGAAATATATGAGAGGCTTTTCTTGTGTGGCCACAATTTTAAACACCTACATTAGTAGGTGTTTTTTTTTCTTTTCTTTTCATTTATCAAATGCAAATGTACAGTTTGAAAAACATTCAGCACGCACTAATCGCTATAAAGCACTTATTAATTATAGGTTAAAGTTCCAAGGGTAACTATATAGTGGCTTGAGGAACTTTGTGGTTGTTTTGTAGACAAATATTCTACTTAATGGTGATAATGACTTTAAAGTGATAAAAGACTAGTGACCGCTACTTACAGTGAAGTGACAAATCCTTCAAACACACAATGTGACGTAAATATTACTCTAAAGTAATTTCTGTAAAATGCGCCATATTTACTGACCAAATGTATGGAATCGTCAATAAATATAAATTAAAGCGAAACTGAACTCATATAATTAGTAAAAATGTTGTAAAAATATATTTTATCAATTTTATGCATTTTTATCATTGCCTTCCTGGAAAAAAAAGTGTCAAAAAAGGTATTTTGAGAGGGGGCATTGTTTTTATGAATCTATCAATATTACATTTCACAGAATTTTTTAAATCGTTTTGAATTTCTGGCCGTAAAATTTCTCAACAATTAACTATATTGAACCACTGAAACTCTTCAACGCTCACAAAAATTCTTACCCGGGATTCGAACACGATAACGATTTCATCCTCTCAGACCGTTTAGTCAACCGTATAGACTACAGCGGCTAGTTAATTTAATATATTTTCTTGAGGGATAAGATACATTAACTCGCATCCCATATCTGATGGAATAATGTGATTTTGCTTGCATGTAGTTAATCATCATAAAGTGTAATCAGGGTCTCCCAAAATGAACGTAAAAGGTACAATCTGAATGCCAAGAAATGTAACTTCTTATAACTTCAGAGGGTGGTCTCGGCAAATATCACGTAATTTTTTTTCCCCAAGAAACAATTATGTACTGATACAAGAATTTATTAACTACAGATAAATTACATTTGTTTGGAAACAATTCATTCATTTATTAAATGTGAACAACTATTCTTCCAACATTATTCATGAACTATTAATGAATACCTATTCATTAAGAGTAAATAAATTTTTTTTTTGAAAAGAATATTTCTTCTTCATATACCGTACGATGGGAAGATTATTCATGAAAAATAATGCTATAAACTTTTATAATAAATATACGATGCATTAATAATTTTCACTGAACAGAATTCTGTATGGCTTATAACAACAATTGTTATTATTAATTTTATTTTCTCCACATTTCAATAAAATATAACTAATTTACTTGAACTAATATAATTTTTTATTGAAGTTATGGCGGAATAAAAAATGTTAAAGTTGTATTCACACTTGAGATCATACATGAGTCTCCGTTGATTGAATCAGAGTGAATATTTTTGTTACAAATTTTAGTAATTTATAATTAGGTATTTTATTGTTAAGTCTCATTGTGATTCTATGCTACGTCATTAAAAATATTAAAGACTAGTCTTAAATGGAAAAAATTATAATAAAATGGTTTGTTTAAATAAATCTAATGGAATCGAGCACAGATTAACTCATTTACATAATAAATATGCGTTTAAAAAAATTTCACGTGAGATTCGGGGAGGGGGTCGAGCAAAATCTCACGACATCTCACCAAGGGGGGAGGGGGGATCGAAAAATCGCCAAAATTATCTCACGAAATTAATTGATGCCCCCTTATAGGAAAAAGGCTGGACAACTCCACAAAAACTCTCTATATACTTATATTGATTATTTTTGGAATTTATGAAAGCACAGTTATGTCGAATTTTTTGTACAAATTAACTGAAGGGGTGAAAATTTCCTGCATTATTCATTTTTTCTTAGTAACACACTTGTCAATGACAATTTTGGGGAATTCAATTTCTTATTAAAATTAATTTCAACGAATTCAACTTAACCTTGAAATTTCTTCATTATTATCACGTGCGATTGTCGATTCAAATACAAATGAGGTGGGACGAGAGGTGCAATTTCGCAATACAACCTTCGACATTACTTCAAATGATGCTTGACGAATCAATAAACTTGGGAAGTAATTAAACTGCAATTTGAAATTATATTAATTAGTAATAATAGAAGCTTTAATTTTATTTCAAAATGGGTACCAAAAAAATTGGAGTCGAGAACTAAATTTCAACTAGTTCTACATGGAATACTATGAATACAAAATAAAATTGAACAACACATTTGCGTTATTTGAATTTTATATTTTCTCATTGGTCGCCGAAAACTCAACGTGATGAGGAAATGTGGAAATAAGCCTATTAGTCCAAGATCCCAGTGCCGCCAGACGTTACTTATTTTCTCAGCAATATGTATGGGATGAAATAGTGTTCTTATGTAATTTCAGTGTATGGATACCTGCTACCTTGTGCCGAAGGCCAATTTCCAGGTATCAGATGCTAAAGGTGGAAAAAACCTCAACTCACTTTTCTTATTTTCTCAGTCTTGATTTTTATACATGATACTTAGGGAACTATTTCAATACCTTATGCAAACATCCGGACCGATCGTATGGGCCAAACATGCCGCCAGAGACAAATAAAGTGTCCCTATGAGTATGAGCGAAATGTCATGACAGTAAGTATAGAAGGGAGATCGACGCGCATAGATATTCACTATCGCGCTTAACACATTCACTGCTGATGACACGGATCCGGGTCACCCCTTATTTATATCCACGTGCGCACGACACGGATCCGTGTCGCCCATATTCGTAAAGTCGGGTTAGCAGTGTACCGCGAGCACCTTCTCAAAGCAGTCGTGCGCTTTATTAGCATATAGCCATAGCATTGGAAATTCGTATTTTTAGCGCCGTTTCCGTATGGGACTTTCGTAACAGCTGATATTGAAGCAAAATGGCGGATAGTGTGGCAGGGCCCTCGGAGCCTAAAAAAGGAAATTGACTTTTAAAAACCCTCGTAAATTGACTGAAGATGAGCTTCTGGCAGCATTTTATGAATCCCTCAGCGACTTTGATACTGATGCTTTTGAATGCGTATTATTTGTACGGAAAATATTCTTCAAAACAAGAAAGTCCATTATATGATTTCCGGATGTCGGTTATAGAAGAGCTGTTGGACTTGGAGACAAAAGCTACTCCGAATTTCAAAGACATAGCAGTTGTTTCCCACCACTCAACAAAAATTCCAGACGTTTCTACTAAGAACGAAACCAAGAGAAAGGAGTAGGGTACCTATGCTCACAAAATAGGATTAGAAAAAGCACTATATATCACTGCGAGAAATGCCCTGATGCGCCTGGATTGTGTCCAGGAAAATGTTTTGTTATATACCATGCCAAATAATGCATTTTATATTAGAAAAAATATTTTTAATGTTTATTTTGCCTTTTTCATGTATATATTCTATGTTTGACATGGCCTATTTTATTTGTTTCAATATATTTGTGTTCTGCAATATTTAGTTGAATTTTTTTTTCACGAAAAGGAATGTAGCAAGCATTTTTCCGCCTGCAGGAAGAGAAAAATGTTAGAAACTTGTCGACACGGATCCGTGTCAGTCAGCAAGAAATAAGAAAATTTTTACTATATGCTCATGACACGGATCCGTGTCATGCATAAAAAGTTTACGAACACTCGGTATATGTCGGTAAAAATAATGAATTTATATTTACAACAAGATAATAAAAGAAAAACATCAAAAATAAAAATTAGCACCCAGATTCAGTAAGGTTAAAAAAACCCCGCAGCCAAAGTGTTAAATGAGCAAATCATGACATTTTGCTCATACTGCCATACTCATAGGGTCACTTTATTTGTGTCTGGCGGGATGTTTGGCCCATACGATCGGTCTGGCTGCTTGCATAAGGTATTGAAATAGTTCCCTGAGAATCATATATAAAAATCAAGACTGAGAAAATAAGAAAAGTGAGTTGGGTTTTCTTCCATCTTCAGCACCTGATACCTGGAAATTGGCCGTCGACACAAGGTAGCAGGTATCCATACCCTGAAAGTATACATACGAACACTACTCCATCCCACAAATATTATTGCTGAGAAAATAACTAAGGTCTGGCGGCTCTGGGATCTTGCTCTATATAGACTTAACGCCAAGTAAAAATCTAAATTAAGCAAAGTTTCCAGCTGAAAATAGTTTCCTCCTAAGAAATAAATGGAAAAAAGTAGTCAATGTGTCACATATTTCTCATTTTGTATATCGAGAATAGTTAACATGTCAGATGATTTTATCAAAGCAATCCGCATGCGCGTTAAGGAATACGTAGTCTGAATATCACCGATTATTTTTTTTATACCGTGATTAATGACAAGCTTATGAACTAAAAAGTTTAAAAACATAGATATAGAATCCTACTTTTGAACATGATACAAACAATTTAGAAAGTGAAAAACGACGAAACTTTTCCTATTTGTTCTTTGTTGATACAGTGATTATTGCAAAATTCTTTACTTAAATTACTCAAAAAATGTAAATTTTAAACTACATAACTTTTTACTAAGCTATACCGTACAGTATAAAATTAATTGAAAATATTTAAAGAGTTCTTAAAGGTTTATCCTAAGCAATTCGTATCAGAGGAAAGAATAATTTGCCAACAGTCTTCTATTCCGTATTTTTTGATACCGTGACTAATGTCAGACTATTTACGAGATTTTTTAGATAGTCTAAATTGTGAACTTATTATGAACGACTAAAAAAATATCTCTATCACACAGTTCGGTAGTTATTGAGAACGTTGTTAAAACGTTTTTGTTGGGCAATCCAAAAGAACGGAAAGGAGTACGTTGTCAAAATTTTTCTTTTTCATTATTTCTTGATAACGTTATTAATGCAAGATTCTTTGCGAGATCACTAAGATAGTGTCAATTTCAAGATAACTTCAAAGTTGTATGTCAATGAACGATTAGCAAATTTAGCTATAATGTACAGTCCAATTAATTGAAAATATTTCTTAGAAACTGTAATTTATGAACTTAATTTCAACGACTGAAAACAAAACTTCAACGCTCAATTCAGGAAATGCTGAGAAGAGCTTCACATTTGCACAAAAAACGGAAGGAATACGTTGTTACAAAGTGCTTTGAACTTCATTTGGAAAGATTGCTGGAAATCTAATATTACCGCACAGTAAATAAATTATGGAGAACAGTTAGCCTTAATACAAGGGTGTCCCAAACAATCTGTTGCGCAAACGGGTCCGGGTTCAAATCTCCTGTAATACTTGGTGATCTACACAGTCTTAAAGCCCATCATGGTAGATGGTGGTACACATGCAAAATACTCGCCTATGTCCCACCATCCGCTTAAAAAAATACCCCCTAATTCTTTGAATCCTTGATTAATGACATCTTCTATAGCAGACTATTTGGAAAGTGTGAGGAATATCCATGCGTTTCTGTTATTATTATTATTTATATTTATTGGGTAATATACACAGTTTTCAAGCCCATGAAGATAGATCGTGGTACATTGTGTTCCACCATCCCCTTGAAAAAAAAAATCCCTAATTTTTTCAAACCGTGATTAATGGCAGTTTCTTTCACAGACTACTTAGAAAAAGGAGAAATGTCCATGAGTTTCAGTAGTTATTATCATGCAGTTATATTTACTGGGTAATATACACAGTCTTGAAGCCCATGAGGGTAGATGGTAGAACACATGCGAAATACTGTGTTCCACCATCCTCTTGAAACGCCCTAATTTTTTTATACCGTGATTAATGGCTGCTTCTTTCGCAGACTACTCAGAAAGTGTGAGAAATGTCCATGAGTTTCAGTGGTTATTATCATGCATTTATATTTACTGGGTAATATACACAGTTTTAAAGCCCATGAGGGTAGATGGTGGAACTCATGCGAAAGACTGTGTGTCCCACCATCCCCTTAAAAAAAAGCCGCCTAATATCTGTATACCGTGATTAATAATAGCTTTTTCGGCAGACTAGTTAGAAAGTGTGAGAAATGTCCATGAGTTTCAGTGGTTATTATCCTGTATTTATATTTACTGGGTAATATACACAGTCTTAAAGCCCATGAGGGTAGATGGTGGAACTCTTGCGAAATACTGTGTGTCCCACCATCCCCTTAGAAAAAAGCCGCCTAATTTTTGTATACCGTGATTAATAACAGCTTATTCTGCAGACTAGTTAGAAAGTGCGAGAAATGTTCATGAGTTTCATGCATTTATTAGCATCAATGGACAGCTCGCTTAACACTTGGTGGAACATAGTTAAAAATTATGATGAAATAAGAAGGTAATAATATATAATGCATTCATATCTACTGGGTAATTTACACAGTCTCAAAGCCCATGAGGGTAGATGGTGGAACTCTTGCGAAATACTGTGTGTCCCACCATCCCCTTAAAAAAATGCCCCCCAATTTTTTTATAACGTGATTAATAACAGCTCATTTCGCAGAAAGTGTGAGAGTGGATAATAATCAATTTCTGGTAAGACGATTCGTATCCACTAGGAAGCCGTAATCTGAGGTTTTTCCTGCCTTTAATCTCATTAGCGGGGGCACAGCCGGGCGACCTCAATACACCGCGACCCGTGCATACGATAGTTGTGTTGTTGTTGGATCGTTAGACGCGGGAAAGGAGAACAGATAATGACCCGTCTTACGGCACGGATAATCGTACGTCTTGCGTAACAAAGAGCGGCGTAACAACGCCGCTAAATTAATATCGGTAAACGCGCAATTAGTTCAGGTATACGCGATCGGGAGGCAGATTCTCGAAGTCGCCCGACAAAGCGACCGTCAGCGAGGAAGGGGTAGGCGGGCGGCACGCGGCGTTTCGACATGATGTGTCAACAACCCGCTAGGAACGGAAGAGGACCGCGATCTCGACTCTCTATGGACGGAAACAAAGAAACCGGGGGACCGATCTGTTCGAAATGGGACAGTGGTGTAGCGTGCGACGGTCATTTAAAGATCGACAGGTCGGCCGGATGAGAGGTGGGATAGTTATCCGCTACTGGATGATATCGAGCTAATTATATTCCATAATTAGCTCGCGTTCAGTTGGTAAAGTGGTTAGTTACGATATGCCTAATGAATTGTCATCGTTTTTCTCCTTAATTAGAAGCCGTTAGAGTACCCGCAATTTCCGATATTCTCGAACGCGTAGAATTTGACGTAGAACGTCTAATTCGGGATTCTAAGGAAAATATGATTCATCATTATTTTCCACTTGAGAAATCCCACGAATTTCTTTTCCTTCATAACATTCACTTGATATTGGCGTATTTAGAATATAGAGGGAAGTATAGATGATTCAAATTTATTTTTAATCCAGAAAATAATAATTTACGTAACAAGATCCAAAAGTGATATTTTAAGGCGAGTCCTTGAATCCTGCGATTCTCGCAAAATCACTTTCGGTCGTGTTACTTACAATATTGTTTCTGTAGTTGTTTTGAATGCTTAAAAGGATTTTTATGATTGCTCCATTTTTGAAATAAGTTGTAGACCAATTCATACCTCTCTCTTGACTTTACCGGTAATAATTCATAAGTAGCCGTCTTAGCAGTTTCACTAATCCCATGTGAAATCATTTCAGCCTCACTTTCACTACTAATTTCCGTTTCTTGTATTTGAAAAGAGAATAAACACACACCAATGTCACATGACAAGCGCTGTCATACTAAAATATGGAGTTCATGTTATTGTCAAAGCCGCCTCCTCTACATAGATACCCAAAACCGCCCCTAAAGTAACAAGAATCGTTCCGAAAGTAAAGAAATAGTTTCGAAAGTGAAAAAAATCGTATTTTAAGTAAAAAATAACGTTCCGAAAATAGTTGCTTTCGGTACCATTTGTATAAAGTGGTATGTACTTTCGATTTGATAGATCATACCGAAAATTTTATTATCGGGACGTCTGAAGAAAAAAAAAATTTACAATGCAATTTTATCGATAATACTTGAAAAGTTACATTACCACAGTTTATTTGTATACTAGAACAGCAAAATTTGAGTGGTTATATATGATCTTAAAGTGTAATAAAATGAAATCTGGAACAAAAATTGGATTACTTTACAATTTTGTAATTCCTTATTACATCATTGATTTAGTATTTACTCAAACGTGAAAACTAAATGTGACAAAACGTCGTATTGATAGTGCTTTTCAAAGAGATGTATTTTAAAATCCGTACATAATTAGAATCAGTGGATTACACAGATAGAATTCTGATATTTATGTGAAAGTGATATTTAGAAAAAAACATTGTTAGAATTTGATAACAACAGCGAATTAAGGTCAACATCTTATGCTGTTACAGTGAAATAATTAAAAAATAACAATATTTCTTTAAATAAAATTATTTCTCGGGGACCCCCCACGAATTCAGAAAACTTGTTGCACATCTCCGACGATCTCTAATTCCGCACCTGGAACAAATCCAAGAAACAACCTATAAAACTGCCCATTACAGGTTATGCGCCTGAACAGTGCAACCCGCCCTACAACTTCGCATCCGCTCCATCCGTACTTTCGATCCCTTCGATACTTTTCAAACATTTCTAGAGCGAAACCGATGATAACTTACCGTCATTCGAGCGAATCTATCTGCGCATACGAAATCTGCGCCACCATGTGTCGGTGCGACGCTCCGATATCCAAACAGAAACAACAACACAAAGAGGTTTCACGAAAGCAATATTATAGGCGAATATCAACATGCCACTAAACACGGTATAAAAACAATATCTCGCTCTTTAACAACTCCCTCTCGCGTATGTCACAGACACCGATCGATGATCGTCTATGATTTCTCGCGAACGTATTCACAGATCAATCGAATTATATCATAGATCACTAGTTAATGCGTTCACACAATAATTATCCACCATTACATAAGCAGAAAGCGCGTTCGGATCTCGCGAAGAGCACGAGTGCACTGGCACGGTACTTTTCTGTTGACTGCTCCGAGTCGTTTTAATCGCAGAAGGCATACTACTGCACGGTCGTCCCTCTGTGTTCCCCCCTTGCCCTCCGGAACCTATTCAACCCTAAGGTAGGTTACTATTAAACGGCGGGAATCGGTCTTTTGCCTCGCTCTATTGCTACCGCGTTTATTCGCTATTCTATTGGGCTGTAGAAGGCAGACCCTGAGTCGTTCATTGTGTGCGTATAACAACGTGTGAAGAGATCTAATAAAATTAATGTGATAATAACATTTATACAATCCCCCGAGAATGATTCATGAAAATGACTATTATTGTGTCCTTTTGTGGAAGAATAAATACATGTATGTGGCATTTCTTGTGTCTTATTTGTCTTTCTGATAAAAAGAGTAAATTTTACAGCCCTGATGGTAAAATTATATTTTATCCCTCTCAATCTCAACAAATCTCAAAACAATGGAAAATATGAAATTGGAGAAGACAGTATATAACATTCTCATTAAAACAACGGTTAAAAAGATGTGATGTCATGGGACACCAGGTAGGAACGAAGTTCCTTCGGATTCGACATTATAATATAATTATTAATATAATAATAATAAAAATAAAATAAATCATGTATTGAGAGTGGTGAATACATATTATGTACACATGTTAGTTGTATAAACAATATTAACCATGTACATTAACTTTTATTTTTATTTCGCTAATTAATTTTCCACTATTATCACTGTTATCACTTAGTTCCAATAAAAACAATTTATACGTTTATTAGACAGAATACGCATCACGTACGTTTCGTTTGTGTCCTGAAATTTTTGTCTGAAAGCTTCTGAAAGTTCTACTAATGTAAAACTCATCACAATCACAAAAATTGATTTTATAGACTCCTGATTTATTATTTTTGTAAACTTTTGATTTATTATTTTTGCGGACTTTTGATTTATTATTTTTGTGAACTTTCGATTCATTATTTGTTATTCGATTTCTTAAGTTATTTCCGACACGGTATGTTTTTTACTTGAATTTCGGATGTAAGTTAGGCTGCGATATTTCTTATTAGGGGGCATCAATTAATTACGTGATGTGTTTAGGGGGGAGGGGGGTCTCATAAAATAACACGTAATTTTTTTTCGCAAGAAACAGTATAAAATTGCGAGAAAACTGGGTTAATTTAAGTAAAAAATGTTTCTTCACTAAAATATAGCTAAATCATTCATAAAAATACTCATCCCGGTTTAATGATGCACTGATGAAAGAATTTATAAAATATAAATAAATTTATTTGGTTGGAAACAATTTATTAATTTATTAAATATGAAAAAGTATATTTCAAACATTATTCGTTAACTATTGATAAATATTAATTAACAGTAAATACTTTTTTTGGAGTAAATATTTCTTCTTCATAAGAGGTACGATGTGAATATTATTCATAAAAAAATAATGCCATAACCTTTTATAATAAACATACGATGCACTAATAATTTTCACTGGAAAAAAACTGTGACTCATTACAACCATTGTTTTATTATTAACTTAATTTTTTTCACATTTTTATAAAATATTACTGACTTACTTGAACTAGAAGAATTAGCACAGATTAACTTATTAATATAACAAATATTAATTTAAAAAAATCTCACGTGAGATTCGGGGAGGGGGAGAGGGGCTCGAGCAAGAACTCACGACATATTTCCAAGAGGGAGGGGGAGTCAAAAAATCGCCAAAATTATATCACGTAATTATTGGATGCCCTCTCATCTCTGATAAGGGAGTACACCTGGCTAATAGCATTTTTGAAAATCTTTTTATCTATCATATTGTCTATTATTTTGGGGTTATAATTATTATTTAATGCAATTTGTTTAACGATATTTTTCTGGATGTTAAAATTAACGTTTGAAAGCGAAAGATTTAATAAGTCATGTACCATATATGCTGAAATTTTATGTTGGAATGGTTGTCTAATGAACGTGTAAAATGTTTTTATCCACCCTTGTTTTAATAGGTTTATTAATTTAAATCAAGTATCAGCTTTATCAAACCAAAATATAACATTCTTATCATAGAAATGGAAAAATCCTCAGAATGTATAAAATCTATTAGAAGCACTGAACGTTCATTTTGCAAAAAATAGTTTTAAATTTTTCAAAGTGTAAAAAATATTATAAAAAGATAAAATTTCTCAGCAATTAAAAAAGAAACATCAGGTCCTAGACCCATTGGTCAATTCCTATAGGGAAGATTGACGAAAAAATGAACTATATACTTACTCTTCGTTGGCACAGATGGCGCTGGCGTCCTCTCCGTGAGCTGAAACGAATACATTCTTATTAGACAAGTCACACAAAGACAATTCCAGAGAGGATTGCGGGACCAATGCCGTTAAAAAGACGATCGCCGGATCAATATTGTGCATTATCTGGTTTCTGTATGGCCGCCTGCTTAGTTATTGTAAACAGGGATTTCATGTATAATGGAAAACGGAAAGAAACACGAAGTGGATACTTTTGATATTTATATCGAATATTCTCAGAGGTTATCTAGATGAGCATTATCATGAAAGGAAATCAAGAACTTCCAAATGATGTGAAATATATCATGTTCTAGAGAAGGTAAATATTTATCGTAATCGAATGACATTTAGTCAGAATACGATTTGTGAATTTCAATATTATAATTCGGATGTATATAGTTTTGACCCACGAAAAATTGATTATTGGGTCATTTCTTCAGAAACATCTTTATTAAGGATTAATAATTAATAATATAAAAAGTGTACACTAATATAAAGGGCGCTAGTAACAAATAATAATCGAAGGGGTTGAAGAAACTAGCCTTTTTTGAATATCTGGAAAATAAATCAATTTTTTAATAGAAAAAACTACAATAAAGACGAAGCAATTATGAAAAAAAAATCTCACCATATATTAGATAGGATCATTAAATTTTCTGTAAAAAAATATTTCATTGTCCTATGTATAGCGGCTAAGCGTAAGGCTAAATTGTTTATATTACAATCACGCGCTGCAGCGCTTTATAAAAATGTACATAACTTTTTACTAATTGTCTTTTGAAATAAATGAAAAGAGCATTTCGGAGAGAAAACTCACATCCTTTAACTATGAATAATTTGTCTCATTTAGTTGATTGCTTTAACGTTAAAAATGTAAATTACTATGCATTTTTCCATGAAATTACATTATAGAGCAAAATTAGTCATATTTAAAAATATATCAAATATTTATTTAAATCACTTCATTATTAAGTCGATTAAACTCTAGTTATTATAATATGAATGAGTAATATATATTTTCCCAAATAAAAAATAACTTCAAAAATGTAAAATTTTTTGAAATTAAAAATTTTCATGAAATTTACCTTTCAAATACCTAGCTCTTAAACATCCTATTGAAAAAATATGAAATGGAATTAAAAGGTGAAATTGTGAACTCTAATGTTATTAAATTGAGTATTTACCATCTATTCGAAATGCAAATATGAAAATTTTTAATTTTGAAAAATTTAATATTTTTAAAGTTATTTCTTTTAATTTAGGAAAACATATATTACTAATTCATGCTAGAATTTCAAGAAGTAGAGTATACTGGACCTGATTTTAAATAAAAATTTGTTTTTTCAAATATAACTTATTTTGCTCTATAATGTGATTTAAAAAAATGTATAGTAATTTCTATTTTTAATGTTAGAGAGCAATCAACTCATTGAAACAAAATTATTCACTTCACAGTCAAAGGATATGAGTTTTCTCTTCAAAACACTGTTTTTATTTTTTTCAAAAGACCATTAGTAGAGAACATTTTTATAACGCACCGCAGCGCGCAATAGTAATATTTAAACAATTCGCTTGTATAGTGGCTATAAGAGGACATTGAAATATTTTTTTACAGAAAATCTGATGATCATATCTAAAATATAGTACAATAATTTTTTTCTAAATCGCTTCTTCTTGACCGTAGCATTTTTTTTGAAAAATTCATTTTATTCAACCCTTTCGATGATTATTTGTTATTAGCGGCCCCTATATCAGTGTAAAGTTTTCTTAATATTAATTATTAATCCTTAGTGAAGCTGTTTCCGAAGGAATTACCTAATAATCTATTTTTCCTGGTTTTTACAATTTTTAAGCCCTAGTGACTAAGCTTTATATATATATATATATATATAATATATTATATTATATATATATATATATATATATATATATATATATATATATATATATATATATATATATATATATACAAAGGTTAATATTTGGGATTTCAGTCAGAGTGAAATAAGAGTAGACTTTCTTCTTCTATCTAGAGCTTTCAGGATTTATTATCCCTTCACCAGAAGATGCTACAAGTATGGATTGGTGAACAAAAGTCAGGTTTACAAAGAAATTAATTACGAAATTGTGATTATAATATATATAGTAAGTAACTTTTTTGTAAAGCCGGGTGATAAACCCCCAGGAAAATATTAACTATTATACTAGTTTCAAAATAAATTTGTAAATAAATTCAAACCTTAAGAAATTTCCTTGGGAGGCACATGCCCCCTTTGTCCCCTAGATCCTAGATCCGCCACATGAACACAATTCCAATATATATATATATATATATATATATATATATATATATAAATATATATATATATATATATATATATATATATATATATATATATATATATATATATATATATATATATATTTGAATTGTGTTCATGTGGCGGATCTAGGATCTAGGGGACAAAGGGGGCATGTGCCTCCCAAGGAAATTTCTTAAGGTTTGAATTTATTTACAAATTTATTTTGAAACTAGTATAATATATATATATATATATATATATATATATATATATATATATATATATATATATATATATATATATATATATATATATATATATATATATATATATATATATATATATATAGGTATATTTATTTACAATCTATAGTGCTATGAAAAACATCGTTTTTTTCCATGGATATAAAGTACCAAGCCAACAATCTCGATCGGTATTATGAATATCCATCAGAAAATAATGTGAAAATGACCAGCTATTCAGTTATTTACTGGTCACTAAATGTTTATTGTTGAGATTCCCTCTCCGACTGCGGAGCTTATACAAACAGAAATCGAGTTTCTTTTGTGACATTATCCGATGTAGGTTTGTGGTTTTGTTGAACTTGAAGAAGATGTGAAACATGAATCGATTTATAAGGATGTTTATTTGAATATTTTCACGCCTTTGGTAGCCTTCGAAATTTCCGATGCACTCTAATCGTGTACTACTTTATACAATTTTCAACAATAACGGATGACCATGCTTTATATGTTCAAAGGGAAGTAAATTCTATCGGAAAGTATTTGAGAAAATACTCGTAATCCAAGATTACGCGTTTCGGGGAATATTCGCAATAAATTCTCAAAATTTATCTTGAGTCGTTTATATGCTAAGGAACAACGATCTACTGAAAATTTACGGTATCAATCTTTTCAGCCCCACCATGTGCAGGTGGTTCATATATTTAAAACATTTGGAAATTAACTATGAAATAATGAAATTTCGAACGTACTAATTAGTTTTTCATTTCATGACTTTTTATTATGCGGCACCATGAACTCAATTTCATATCTCTCTCTCTCTCTATTTATAATATATATATATATATATATATATATATATATATATATATATATATATATATATATATATATATATATATATTTTATATATATTAGGATATCAGGTAAGCGGTCTGTCGGGAAAATGAAACTCTTATTTTCTCATCAACTCAATATTTCGTCACCATTTGTGACTTCATCAGGAGTAATACTATAATAAAAATAAATTACATCAATAATGAACAATATCTGGAAAAACACACAAATAAAACTTACATGTCTAGAGTTTTGGTAAAATTAAAATATAAACACAACATTCAACGGATGCAACACGACTGGGTGAGAATCAGCCTGACTAGTTTCGGTGCAATGCGAGTGTCAATCTTCGGTTTGTCACCTGGCGGAGGTAATCTATATGTGATTTAAAATTTTGCAATAAATGTTGCTTAGTTGGCCCGTATCAGATTTATAATTCACACAATCTTTGCTTCTTTTTATATCACACATTTCCAAGAATAATATTTTTTTATAATTATCCTGATGGTCAATAACTTTTACGTTATGAAAATCAAATGCATGTCCTGTACTTTTTTGGTGTTCTACGACTGCGCATGAATTTTTTCCTAAGCGGCAGTCGCTCTTATGTTGGGTGCCATTGATTTGTTTGGCCGATGTAAGTACCTTCGCATTCTAAGCATGGAATTTCATAAATGACGTTGCTCTTGAGCATGGTTGGTGTTTTGTCCTTCAGTCTGGAAAATAATTGAGAGACTGTCACTAGCTTATAAATAGGTAAAATACAGGAAGATACCTAACATAAACCAGGTAACACGTAAAATGGTGACACTGTTCAGACATGTCCCTGATTTGAAGGTTGCAAATTATAACCTAGTGACAGTCTCTCAATTATTTTCCAGACTGAAGGACAAAACACCAACCATGCTCAAGAGCAACGTCATTTATGAAATTCCATGCTTAGAATGCGAAGGTACTTACATCGGCCAAACAAATCAATGGCTTAAACAACGTATCACCCAACATAAGAGCGACTGCCGCTTAGGAAAAAATTCATGCGCAGTCGTAGAACACCAAAAAAGTACAGGACATGCATTTGATTTTCATAACGTAAAAGTTATTGACCATCAGGATAATTATAAAAAAAGATTATTCTTGGAAATGTGTCATATAAAAAGAAGCAAATATTGTGTAAATTATAAATCTGATACGGGCCAACTAAGCAACATTTATTGCAAAATTTTAAATCACATATAGATTACCTCCGCCAGGTGACAAACCGAAGATTGACACTCGCATTGCACCGAAACTAGTCAGGCTGATTCTCACCCAGTCGTGTTGCATCCGTTGAATGTTGTGTTTATATTTTAATTTTACCAAAACTCTAGACCTGTAAGTTTTATTTGTGTGTTTTTCCAGATATTGTTCATTATTGATGTAATTTATTTTTATTATGGTATTACTCCTGATGAAGTCACAAATGGTGACGAAATATTGAGTTGATGAGAAAATAAGAGTTTCATTTTCCCGACAGACCGCTTACCTGATATCCTAATATATATAAATTAAAGTACGGTCGATAACAAGATTTTTATTTTTATAATATATATATATATATATATATATATATATATATATATATATATATATATATATATATATATAACTATGTAAGAGCTTATGTATTTCAAACTTGTTTACACGATAAAGGGCGCCATTCTGGAGCAATAGGGTTGAAAGTTTGTAGGTAGGTAGTTTCGTATGATATCTTGGATGCGATTGATCTTGGTACGAATTCGTTGGGGGGGTTGACCCCCTCGGGGGAGGAAATAAATCTTGTTTACACGATAAAGGATTTTGGAGCAATAGGGTTGAAATTTTGTAAGAATGTAGTTTCTTATGATATTTTAGATGAAATTGCTTTTGGTACGAATTGGTTGGGGGGTTGTCCCTCCGGGGGAGGAAATAAAACTTGTTTACAAGATTAAGACCGCTATTTTGGAGCAATCGAGTTGAAAGTTTGTAAGTAGGTAGTTTTGTATGGCATCTTCGATGATATTGCTTTTGATATGAATTGGTTCGGGGGTTGACCCCCCAGAGAAGGAAATGAATCTTAACAGCGCAATTTCGAAGCAATAGGGTAGCAATTCTGTAAATAGGTATTTTCGTATGATATACGGAGAAATAAATTAATCTTGTTTACACGATAAAGGGCGCAATTTAGAAGCAATAGACTTGAAAATTTGTAAGTAGGTAGTTTCATGTGATATCTTGAATGGGATCACTTTTGTTACGAATTGGTTGGAGGATTGACCCCCAGGGAAAGGAAATTAGTCTCGTTTACACAGCTATTTTGGAGCAATAGGGTTGAACCTTGTAAGTAGGTAGTTTCGAATGATATTTTGGATAGGATTGGTTTTGGTACTAACCAAGGGAAGTTGACTCCCCAAACGATCGAAATAAATCTTGTTTAAGCGATAGACAGCACAATTTTGGAGCAATAGGTTTGAATGTTGGTAGGTAGATAGTTTATGTCATCTTGGATGGAATTGGTTTTGGTACGGGGTTGAGCCACAGAGGACGAAATAAATCTTGTTTACCCGATAAACTGCGCAATGAAGAAGTAATAGGTTTAAAAGTTGGTAATCTAAATAGACGGAAGGCTGGTTCGAATTTGGAAAAATTTTAATTGAATAAGTAGATTTTTCAAACTGGATACTGTATGAAAACCTGCTTTTCTAATGCAGCTCGCTGGGATAGAATTTTTTAAATTTAAAGTTAAAAGAGATATTTTCTACTGTACAACGGTTAGCGCTTCGGCGCTGTCGTTTTAAATCAAAAATAAAAAATTTAGCCTTTCGATGTGAAGCGTCATAAAGGAGAAGTCGGACGCAATCGAATACAACCGTCCTTTTGCGTCGACTGCGAATCAGTGATTGGATAATTCTGATGGAATTGCCGAAATTCACGAACGGGACGAATTACGATGAAGAGACAGTTCCTTAATTGTATTTGCGAGGGTCCTTTTTCGGAGATATCGTTGACAATTTTCCATGAGGCTCGGGCAATGTGTTATTTTTGTAGTTCGTGCGGTGAAACGGGAATAAAGGAGATTTCCGAGGAGCTGATATTACTTTGATCTGACCGAAATATAAAGGAGATTCAATTTTTTATTTGTCACGATAAAATTAGCTTATGATAAACTGGATGTTGAGTTGAAAATCCCTAATTTACTATAAGATATTTTGTAACGTTAGAATTTATATATACATTAACATATATATATATATATATATATATATATATATATATATATATATATATATATATTTATATATATATATATATATATATATATATATATATATATATATATATATATATATATATATACTATATATATATTCTGGGTTTTTTGGATTTGGCAGTGTAGGTGTTGGTAAGAAATACAAAAATTGTAATGGTAAATGTAATCCTTAATGTAGGACGTTTCGGAGAATGTGTCTCCTTCTTCAGTATTTTAAGAGCTAGTTATCTGTAAATAAAATTTTCCCTTGTGAACAAAAATAACAAACAAAAAATGGTTAAGTAAGATCGTTTACCTCATGTTAAGATATAGTGATGACGAAAACATTTCAGTATGGTATTTTATCCTGCTTAACAGGAATTAGTAATTGAAATGGGTATCTTAAACTTTTATCAGCTACTTTGTCGTCCATTGTTAGTTTATGTCCTGTCAAACTCATGTGTTGTATTCTGTTCTCTGTTTTCTTCTTCTTTTTTTCTTCTTTTTTTTGATATTAAAGGTGTATAAAAAATGGCTTTAGATTTTGATGTCCTGTCTATCATTAATGGTATCTTCTAAATTTAGTTTATGTGGATCATTTCCCAAAACTCTCTGTGTCTTTGTTTTGGTTCTGTTTTTTAATAATTTAGTCTCGTCGTAGTTGAAATCATGTCCTTTTAGTGTCTTATGTTTGTTCAGTGCTGTTGATGCAGTTTTTAGTGTATTTGTGTGCGTTGAGTCTGTCTTGTAGTCTTTGTGATGTCTGTCCAATGTATTGTTTGTCACAGTCCCTGCATGGTATGCTGTATACAATGTTGATTTTTTATTTTTGGAGTCACAGCTTTAAGTCTTCTGAAAACCTGTTTTAATTGGGTTGCGTGGCCTGTGGACAGTCTCTATGTCGTGTTGTCTCATTATTTTTCCAATTTTGTGTGACAAATCTCCTGTATAAGGTATGGATATCCTGATTTTGTTCACATCCTGTTTTTGTTTCCTTGTCGTTGTATCTGTGTTATATACTCTATGAACTCTTTGGTGTATTAGAGATGTTATCATTACTAATACACCAAAGAGTTCATAGAGTATATAACACAGATACAACGACAAGGAAACAAAAACAGGATGTGAACAAAATCAGGATATCCATACCTTATACAGGAGATTTGTCACACAAAATTGGAAAAATAATGAGACAACACGACATAGAGACTGTCCACAGGCCACGCAACCAAATTAAACAGGTTTTCAGTAGACTTAAAGCTGTGACTCCAAAAATAAAAAAATCAAACATTGTATACAGCATACCATGCAGGGACTGTGACAAACAATACATTGGACAGACATCACAAAGACTACAAGACAGACTCAACGCACACAAATACACTAAAACTGCATCAACAGCACTGAACAAACATAAGACACTAAAAGGACATGATTTCAACTACGACGAGACTAAATTATTAAAAACAGAACCAAAAAACAAAGACACAGAGAGTTTTGGGAAATGATCCACATAAAACTAAATTTAGAAGATACCATTAATGATAGACAGGACATCAAAAATCTAAGCCATTTTTATACACCTTTTCATATCAAGAAAAAAGAAGAAAAAAAGAAGAAGAAAACAGAGGACAGAATACAACACATGAGTTTGACAGGACATAAACTAACAATGGACGACAAAGTAGCTGATAAAAGTTTAAGATACCCATTTCAATTACTAATTCCTGTTAAGCAGGATAAAATACCATACTGAAATGTTTTCGTCATAACTATATCTTAACTTGAGGTAAAAAGATCTTACTAACCATTTTTGTTTGTTTTTATTTTTGTTCACAAGGGAAAATTTTATTTACAGATAACTAGCTCTTAAAATACTGAAGAAGGAGACACATTCTCCGAAACGTCTACATTAAGGATTACATTTACCATTACCAATTTTTGTATTTCTTACCAACACCTACACTGCCAAATCCAAAAAAACCCAGAAAATATATAGAAGTAGGTACCAAGAATAAACCCATTAATATATATATATATGTATATTATATATATATATATATATATATATATATATATATATATATATATATATATATGTATATATATATATATATATATATATATATATATATATATATTGTATATGTATATATATATATATATATATATATATAATATATATGTAATATATACATTTAAATATATATATATATATATATATATATATATATATATAATATATATATATGTATATATATATATATATATATATATATATATATATATATATATATATATATGTATATAGGCCTGCCATACGTCCCGGTTTGGCCAGGACAGTCCCGGTATTTTGGTTTTGTCCCGGTGTCTCGCCAGGTTTGATTGATGTCCCGGAAAACGGGTGTAAGATGTGAAAACTAATGAATAATGGCTTTAACCCTCTCGGTCACGAATTAGAACTATTGGAGCGAAAAATCTGAAATTTACTGTAATGCAACTTATAATTTTTAGAAAAGTTTTGATGTTAAATTAAGATTTTGAAAATGCTCCGTTTGGGCACTATGACATGTCCCCAATTGAGGACATCATGAGCTGATGGAGGGAAAAAAATTCAGATATATTTTTAAAATGGTAAAATATCAATATATTTCATTTTTTATTTTATTAAATATATTCATATTATTTTTGCGTCCATTTTCGAAGTTCTGAAATGTATAAAATTTAACTTTTGCAGAATTAAAATAAAAGTGCTACTAGTACTAGTACGCCACACTTTCAAAAATCGCTGATTACAATATGCACAAAAATCACCTACCGCAATTGCTTTGGAACAAGTCTACACTTATTTTGAACGTAAACAAACAGTTTTCAAACACATGGTCTAACGAATATAGCCAACAAAAAAAAAACAGTAGAGCGCTACACTGCTGTCATAGCTACCCTACGGAAACCTATATTTCAAATGCATGAATATTTTTTCATCAGCTTGTAGATGGCAGCATATATATTCATTTGGAAAAATATGATGTCCACAACTGAGGACAATATGACAGAGAAGTAAGAGCAAGCGGTACTTTATAGGAAAAAATCCAAAGTAGGTTGTTCTCAACTGAGGACAAGGTGAGCGAGAGGGTTAAGTAGTTTAATAATTTTAACAACAGGCCTATGAGAAGGGCGAGTGCTACCTAGAGGAAAGGTGTACACTTTAACTTTATCGAGCAAAGAGACGTGAGCGCTTCATCTGAAAGCACAGATTAACATTGTCAACTTATTAATTTTTTTTTTAGTTTAACAAAGATAGTTTTTATTTTTGTTTTTGTAGTTTGACAAAAATAAACTTATTGAGACTTAGTAATTGTTGAATTAAACAGTTTTATGAAGTATTTCAAATTTTATTTTACTAACACTTCTTTCTAGATAGATCAGAAAAAAATTTGCTTTGAAAAAGCAAAAATATATATTTTTCAGAAACAAAAATTTCCTTTTTATTTTTAAGGGTTTTTAGAATTAACAATCTAGTTCAAGATTCTTCTTCTCTTCACTTGCGAGGATTAACATCTCTCCAACATTTACAATGTTTAAACGATAAGCGCCCCATAAAATATAACGATAATATTTAGAGAAAAAAAATTCATCCTTACCTTGGCAAGAGCAGGATTGAAAACAAATTTATGATTATCCATTTCAGTTCTGGGAGTTGCTTCGATTGCTGTTAGAGGTGTTTGACGGACGATCATTTCCTGAAATAACACACCATTATATAATAAAAACAAGTCTAACAGATGAAATCTACTTCATACGTAGAAAAAAATATTTCCTAAGCAACGTAAATGTTTTACGTGAAATACGCTTAACCAGGATGCAGATAAAATAATTAATTGGTGTAGTTATCGTGGTCATGGACTCCACCAAATCCAATTGCAATTTAGAATCTTTTCTTTTTCTTTTACACGTGAATCTGTCAACGTATACTTATCTTCTATAAATAGGTACATTCTGAATAAAAACGAACGAAATTAGGCAGGCGTCAACCACTTCAAATTACCACACACCAACTGTAATATGAATTTTTTATATTCATAAATTTTATCTATACACGTGATAATGTCAATCAATATCCAAAAGATAAAATGACAAATAAATAATAACAATGACAGTTTTACGATAAAACTCACGAAAATTGCAGGAAGGAAATTCAGCAAATTAAACCATCTTGAATTGGCATCAATTTTGTTTTTTGTTTGAAACTGTAGGTGGTTCAAGTAGAGTTAAATTGTTTTGTTACTGCTTCATATTCTAATATCATTTCTACTTAGTGTTCTTTTCCAATCAGAAAACTTACTTTGAATATATTCTCCATGTCGGCTGGAGCTGGAGTCTGTGAAGGCAGTGGCTCTCTCGGACCTGCAGTAGATCCATGATCCTGAAAAAAAAATAATATGAGGCTTATTGCTGTATAGATATTGTATTGTAGATATATATATATATATATATATATATATATATATATATATATATATATATATATATATATATATATATATATATATATATATCTATATATCTATCTATATACAATATATATATATATATATATATATATATATATATATATATATATATATATATCTATACTATCTATCTATATACAATATATATATATATATATATATATATATATATATATATATATATATATATATATATATATATATATATATATATATATATATATATATATAGGCGGCGTAAGGCGTGGGCGACCGCCTACGGCAGACTTAGGGGCCTGGCAGTGGAGCTGGCAATGATTTGACAATATATTTTTTTCACTGGACTGCACTAGAGTCTTTTTCAGACAATAGAAGAAAACTTTATCGGATTTCTTGCTGTCACTGAGACGACTGAAGCATATTTAAGTAATACAATACTGAGACAGCTAGAAAAAATTGCTTAGATATTCAAAACTGTCGTGGACAAGATGGTGCAAAATAAGCTTACTATGAAGCCTTCATCATACACCAGGTGAGAGATCAGGCTGGGGCAGTGAAGGCTATATTACTGCAATTTGACGAAGTTGTTCAATGCATCGAAAGCTTGAAAAATCAAACAGAACAATCAGATACACTTAGTGATTGTGATTCGGTTTTGAACAAAATTACTAAGAAAAGAAGTTATGATCTGCCTAAAGACTTTAAAAATAAAAGGGTAGACAAAAATAAAAGCATGTTTGATTATGAGGACAGCGAACAACCTATACAGTTGCCTAAAAGCTGGTAAAAACAGATTTTTTATGCCAGCAAATGAAATGAACGTCAAATATTGCTCACAAAAAGTGGTGATGATGAAAAATGGTGATAAAAATTTACTGTTCGCTGTCTGTTAATTATATAGACCACCACTTGTTGAGATTATTGAGACAAAAAAAGGAATTAACAGCGAACAATGAATAGTATATTAGCTGCCAAAAGTTAACTGATGCATGTTGGGAAAGGAGGAGAGGGCCTCGCGAAATGTACCTTGCCCACATCAAATTAAGGACTTGCCCCGCCACTGTATATATATATATATATATATATATATATATATATATATATATATATATATATATATATATATATATATATATATATATATATATATATATATATATATATATATATATATATATATATATATACCACCAATAATGAGTAATATCTTACTTCGCAAAACCATCAAATTTAATAATAACTGCTTTATGTGAATTTTTCTGTCTCTTCGGCTTGTCAATCTTCGATCATATATTCAAACAAGTTTGTGTTATAATTCGATAATTATGTTACACACGACAACGCTGTCAGTAAAGTCCCCTTCGAACGTAGACAAAATCATACACGAAGCTAGGGAAAATAGAATGCGATCACAGACTACGTATTTTTTTGAATTAGCTAGAAAATAAATTGATACAATCCCATTGATTGACTGGATGAAAAAAATGCTAAAAAATATGCTAACATGCCAAATCGTTAAAAAACATGCTAAGCATCATAGAAATATGCCAAATTTTGCCATAAAAACGCCAAATTGGCAACACTGTCAGCATGTTCACACTACATGATTCTAAGTATCCTCATATTATAGAGTTTCTGTCGTCAAATAGTCACACTACCATCCGCAAACCCCCAGCTTCTATCACAATCAGACTGCCATATTTTATGTCTAAATATTTACCCCGGAGAGACACTTCAAACTGAGCACTCTCTATCCTAAACTGTTGCACATCTGTTAGTAGCTAATTTGCGGTTTGTTGACGACTGACGAGTACCTAAATGCCCATTATGCTCTATATTCTGAGAACTGAACAAATAAGATGTCTTCTATTTGAGGTTCGAGAGTGACGGTTCACAGACTTTAATGGCTGATTTCAACACTCCTTCATCTTCGTTATTTTCTTCAGGACAAATTTGGTTTCACAATATTTCCAATTTCCGTCACGAGCCAATATCTGTGTAACATCAATTATTTAGCGCCTCATCTTCTGTCTTTCGGCTCTAAGAATTAATCCAATTTCTTGGAAAAGCAAGGAAACATATATTTTTCTCTTCGAAAGATATGAAGAAAGGACATTAGATTAATTTAGAAAACCATAAAATAAGTGCTTTCAAATTGCGATCGAATTGAAATTTAACTGATCTCAGTTCAGCTGTAATTTTCCGAAATTCCATTTTGTTTTCTGATTCTCTCTTGGTATCCGAATTTACAATGGATCGCTTTTTATTTGAAAATCTACCCCCTATCGCCTTAATTATCTGCTATAATTTCGAAAAGATCTCCGAAATAATTCTGATATAAACGCCGTTTCGTAACAGTTAATGTCAGAATCGAACAAAGAAATGGAGTAATTGCATTTTATACTGAATTATGTAGCATGGGACTTGCTAAATAGGATATCACGAATGCAAATTTTGCTAGAATTGCTGATAAGTACATAATTGAAGGTTGGTAGGGCTACGAATTAGACAATTTGCGAAGGTTCCTACATTTATCTCAGATTGGGAAGGAAAGAAAATAAGCTTTGGAGGCCTTCGAACGACATACTCTATTATTCAAAGGCAGCAAAAAAGATGATAATAGCCCTTAAAATTCATTTTCGTAATCCCATACTGTTATTTTGATTTGTCATTCAGATGACAATTGAAAAGTCAGTGTTAACGGCCGCCGGCCGTTAAGAAATCACTTGTTCAAATATTTATTTCAAAACATCATTCTGATGCTTACAATAATAACAGTGAAATCTTGGTCCACAGCGAGTTGGGAGAATAAACCTCTGACTTTCATTTCGCATAGGCTAATAATACATCTTCATTAACCACCTTTACATTCTTGCTTTTACGCCACATTTCAAAATTTTCATATTCTTTTTGATATCGCTCTTGAATTATTTTCGGCAGTTAATCAACACTCGCTGCACTGCACATGATTCTCCCAATATTTCTAAAGGAATTTGATTTTGTTCCTCAATTTCATCCATGGTCGTCGTTGAAGCGAACTTGAGAACACAAAAAACTGACGTTGTTTATAAAACTGTCAAACTGTTCCATGACAACAGAGTGCACGACGTTGGGATTTTTCTTTAGAATTGCGAGGTACGGGGTTTTTTCTTTCTTCGGAATCAAAATGTAATCTTTCAACGGGATTACGAAAAATTTTTAACGACACACGGCCGATACGCAAATAACGGATTCGGTTAGTTATAATCCTCGGCTGCGCCTCGCATTACAATATCCAACCTCATCCGTTATTTGCTACATCATATCGGCCTTGTTACGTTAATAACTATAACCCAGTTCCACCTAGACTTTTTGGCTGTTATTTATGGAGGCGTGAGTGTTGAATACTGAGAGAAATTGCATCACAATACTTATATAATGGAAGAAAGATATTAAGCTACAGTTCCACCGGAGGAACATTTTGTTGGTGTTGCGTGTTTCCGAAAATGTTCCAAAATTTTCCTTAAATTTTTCACTAAAATGTTAAAATGACAATTGTTTCGCCAAACACAATGACTTCTTCAGATGTATAGTACATACTTACTTTTATAATAAGAATATTGAAAGATGAAGGAAGGGAATATACAATAAGAATGGGGAAAACCTAAACTTAATCTCTTAGCAGGTCATGTCCTAAAGTATATGTTGGCCATACTGGCGGGAACTTTGGAGTTCGAATATCAGAACATAGAAGTTACGACAAGGAAAAAGTAGACTCTACTTATGCATCAAATCTCCTGGAACATAATCATATTTTTAATAGAGAATGCGAAATATTACATATAGAAAAGAAAGGCTATAAACTCAATTTCTTAGAAGCTCTTGTAATCAATAGTATGAAACAATCTAATAATTTGTTAACTGACCAATTAGATTTGAATAATTCACTGTTGTTAAATCTTTTCTAAATGTAATATTGATTTTTGTACCGGTTGTGTTTTTCCCATTTCATTAACAGTTTGTACTGTTACCTGCTTAGAGATTACGTTTAAGTTTTTTCTCCATTCTTATTGTATATACCCTTCCTTCATCTTTCAATATTTTTATTGTAAAAGTTAGTATGTACTATACATCTGAAGAGGTCATAGTGTTCGGCGAAACAATTGTCATGTTAACAAAATATAGTGAAAATCGAAAATTGTGAAGTTTTAATTACATTATTATGAATAAAGCTGAAACTTCAAAATAAAACACACTTGGCTTAAGTTTCATTTTATACAATGTTCTCCGAACATTGCATTCGGGTAATAAAGGAAAGCGCCTAGACCTTCTTGAAATTCTCGAAATAAGTTCCGCCCATAACAGTAAATTACCCCTTGTAAATAAAAAAGTTTATTTTCAGGTATCACCTTTGCTTTTGTCCGTTTTATAAAATAAGATGTAATACTCTCCTGTAGTCAGTCTTGATAATGAGTTCATAACTCGAAACATGTCGACTATTCTTTACTGCTAAATACAGTATTTAATTATTTTTATATAGTGAAACTTTAGCCAAGTGTTTTTTATTTTAAAGTTTATACTTTATTCTTTATGATGTTTCACCAAGTGATGTGCGAGAATTCAATCTCAGTTATTATTATCATAACGGATTTTCATCAAGTATCGGCCAATCAATTAGTAAAAATTCTTAGAATTTATCTATGTCTTCATAGTTTCGCTTTAAATGAACTCGTTTGTTCCATAAGATGAAGAAGATATACAGAAATCAGATCAAATATGAAATTGCTGCTTCATAATGCAGAATAGAATTCCATCTAGACCGCTTTCAGTCAGACTGCGACACAGCCAGGGCCGGATTAACCCTGTCCGGGCCCCAGGTCTTTTCAAGTTGATAAAGGGATGTAAGTAACTTGCAGATGATCGACTCCAGGTATCCTGTTACTTCTAAGTCTTATGTGATATTGCAATAACATGGTTACTTTGACTTGATGCTGCAGCATCACCTCACCTGACTCGTTAGCTTTATTGAAATGGTCTTAATGAATAGGTTATAGATAAGTGATGAATGATGATCCGGGTTGTATATGATGGGTTAGGAAAGAGAAATGAGATGGGGCGCGGTTATTTTCAATTTAATCTTGTTAAACGCAATAAAATACAATAAACTAAAGAAAACAGTCTAGTGAAGTACAAATTGGAAAAAGTCAACTTCCAAGATATTTATTGGTTTTGTACAGTACAGTGAGTTTAAATATTAACTTTTCTAATTTTTATTAGAAACAAAATCGTTTGAAACATCTTGGAAGTTGACCCTTTCTAATACATTATTTTCAATGGCCATAAACGGTTCTGAGACATTGTTGAACGAAAACAGTTCATTAGTTCTACTACTCGATACTAGAAGGTTCTGTATGTATGAAGTATTTCATCAATTTACAACATGCGTCGAAAGAGAGCAATAATATTGTTGAGGAATTTCATACAAATTTTCAAATATTTTCGATGAAATTTTTTTTCTTGGTGTGTGTAGGGACCCCCAGTCGATGCGGGGCCTCTATGCAGTTGCCTACTCTGCCAAATGGTTAATCCGGCCCTGGACACAGCAAATGTATTTGTGCCTATAAGACTCTAGAGACGACTCAAATCATTACCAGTCGAATCACTTCATAGCTTTCCAAAATCCAGAGTAATGCGATCAACCGAACAAAGTCTTCAATTTGATCGGGACACAGTCCAACGCCCACGTCCGTTCCGGAGTCATTTCATCTCTGTTCGAGTAGACAATGAATCCGGCTGATCAAATTGTAATAAATATTGTAGACCCGAGTTAATAAACGTTTACAGAACGAAGCGAAGAGGTTTCGCCCGCTTTTACGATATGAAAGGTCCTAAACACAGGTTAATGTTTACTTTGAATTTCCGATGTAGCCGCGTTCGGTTGGTTCTCAGTTCTCGGTCGTTCCCTCGACCACCTCTTCTTCCGACGGAGATTTATGGGTTTATGGGAACCGTTGCGACGATTTATCGGACTTTCTCGGGCAGGACAATGGCCCTCCCAAATTGGTGGCTCGCATTCCCCCAATTTGCAGTTCAATAAAATAGAATTTTTCCGTGCGAACTGTGATGAATTCCGTTCATAGATATCGGACATAGACGTTATTTTGTTTATTTATATGCGCTTCGTCTGTTTTCCGACCATTTTCGGACGTGTTTGTGGCGGATTCGGGATAATATATAGCTTATCTACACGCTGAAAGACCATTCTAAATATTGTTGAAAGAATTTTTGAAATCGGATAAGTAATTTCGGAGAATACCTCCTACATACAAACTAACAAACCTTATCTCTTTATAATATTAATATATATATATATATATATATATATATATATATATATATATCAGTGAAAATTAAGTATTTCTGAATAGAAGCATATATCATTTGTTACTGTTTGTAACAGTATTTTTATTTGTATCAATTTCTATTCTAGAGGGCTATGGATACGTTCTAATAACTAATTTCAGTTCTTACAACCTAATCGACTGCGGTATCAAATTGATCGTAATAAAATGCTCTTCACAAACTGCAAATATACCATGTGTCCCATTCAAAAAACGAAAGTTTATGCCACTTCCGGTGAATCCGGAAGTCGCATGAAGTTGAGTTACTTGTAAAAAAATGCAACTATTCTTTTACCGAATTATACACATTTTTCGAGTACATATAATTCGCTCAAAGATGAGCAAACATGTGGGCAGTTTTTCTGAATGTCTATACCTAGATGTAAAATCGGAGTAAACTTATGCATGGACTCAGTTCTATCATAGTAAATCACGAACTTAATATTAGAAGCGCTCACTAAATTAAGCAGCCAATAAAACCTTCCAAAAATTGTAGACCAACAAGTTATCTAGTCCAAAGAAGAGGTATCATAAATAGTCATAATGTCCGATTCGAGTGTAAACTGGCACTTTGGGCGCAAAGACATCCGTCTGTAACTCGATATTATTATGATGCAACTATTATCGAGATGAAGCAATAAAACATCTGCTCTGAACTTACTGCTCTGAAAATATCAGTGGGTATAAATCATCTTTGTTGTGCCCGATTTCATTTTTACTGGGGCCATCTTTCACTTTATGGAAGGATAGGCGTAGTCGACATATCTTTGTACACTACGCGACGAAGTTAAATACGTCCCTATTCCCAAGTGGTTCTAGCATATAATGAAATGCCAAAAATATTAAAGAAAATAATAATAGCATTTCGGAATGAACAATAACTTTTCTAATGAAATCTGCATTATAATATTTAAAACAAGTCTGAGATCGAGAGTTACAAACAGTGAGGTATATTTATATATGTATATATTTATTTATTTATTTATATATATATATATATATATATATATATATATATATATATATATATATATATATATATATATATATATATATATATGTCACCGGAAAATAACACGAACCGCAGGTTTATAAATCTCCTAGGATTCTAAACGAGAGATAAATTGTATTATTTTACGCCCACATTTTCGCAAATTGATTAACTTACCGAACTCACGCGTAAAATAATAAGTAAGCAACAACCAAACGCCGTGTGCGCTCTGATTGGTTGAATAAGTCACGTGTTCCTTTTCCTTCCTCCACCGCCTCCACGGAACATAAACAAACCGGTTGCTCGTGTGTTTTTGTAAAGTTTTCAATATTATAACTGTGTTGGAACTGTGAAAATAGTTTTATTTTGTTAAGGTTACTAAACTATATCCATATTGAACGACCTAGAAGCTACGGACAGCCAGAATGGTGAAAATAGAGCGGTAGATGCTAGAAAATTTGTTGACGAAGTGAAATTTACCACAGAGCTACAAAAGTTTTATAGTGGCCATGACCAAAATAGTAAGAAATCCGAATGTATAGAGGAAAATTTAAAAATGTCATTAAAATGTCTTATGATTGTTTTTTCTTCTTAATTCACCTCTTTAATATCGTAGAACATTATTTCTGTTGTTTCATTTTGGTAGAGTGAAGTAGGGCTCATTAGCATATTATATAAAAAATGAACCCTGTATTGTAGTTACCTACCTAGTTTTAAAGTAAAAATAGTGTTAGATCGGTAATCGAAACTGATAAATTCATAGTTTGGCAAGTCTGATTGTACCTAAGTCTATGGACACAAGCTTTGCCACTGTCAACATCGACCAATCAGAGAGCAGTGTGTTATTTGCCGTATTTTAAAGAAGCGTAAAATTAAAAGCTCTTATGTGATTGGTCGAACCGTTTAGAATCTTACGAATGGATATCCGTTAGTTTATAAACTTACGACGAGACGTCGCAAATTGATATATTTGCGAATATTTTGGCGTAAAATAATACAATTTATCTCTCGTTTAGAATCTTACGGAAGTTAATAAATTTCCTAGGAAATTTAATATAAACTTGCGGGATCTCGTTTATCTTCCGGTGACATATATATATATATATATATATATATATATATATATATATATATATATATATATATATATATATATATAATATAATCATATATATATATATTATATATATATATATATATATATATATATATATATATATATATATATATACATATCCGAAATTCAGCCGTAAAAGGGTGTATACTATATGAAGCCAGTTTTGAAGCACGCCTGCACTCCAAAACCTCTTCAAATTGATAAAAGGGATGAAAATTTGTACGTGGACGATGTTTATGCTGAGGAAGTTCTTTTTGTTGATATTAACTAACAAGATATTAGATATGAATTGTAGATAAAATAGATTCAAGAAACAATTCAATCAAAACATAATCTTCTTGGGGTTCTTGTGAAATTTTCTACTACTAAATAAATTACTTTCATTTGATTACATTTTTTCCAGTCTCTAGGAAGGGAAATTGCCTCCCTGCCCCAATTGACGACGCCCTTGTACCATTTATTGCACCAAGCGATGAATGCGTTAAACTGGGTTTTCCAAATTTCAGTAGCACGTAGGGCAAATTTTGTACTTCATAATATAAAGTATGGTCTCGTGTTTTTGGGATTAGAATTGAATAATTCAAAATGAATATAATCTCAAATTACCAATTTATCAACATTATATCTAAGGTAACGTACCCATATTACGTGACCCGTTCTCAAGGGGGAGGGGGTATTCAAAATACTACGCTTGGTCACAGGGGGGAAGGCTCAGGTTGTCGTCACGTAGTCAATATCCTCTGGGAACGTGTTCGTTGAAGATGATTGAGATAAAAAATAAATGTGAAAAAAGAAAAGAAGACTTTTGCTTTTGTAAATTAAATTCTTGTTACAATATGTTTTACTTATTATAAACTCTTGTTACAATAAGTTTTTTCTTCTGGATAATATTTTTTTCACGCTATTTGGCGTCACGCGGAAAGCGGTGTATTTAATAAAGACAAATATGAGTCAAATTAAACTTTCTGTCTGCAAAATAATTATTTAAAAACATATTTATGAGGTAGGTACTACGTGAAAAATAGAAGGGAGGAGGGGGTCTTGGAATATACTAAGAATGGTAACGGGGGTGGATACAAAATTGTAAAAATGGGTCACGTAGAATGGGTACGTCCCCTAAGATTATTGAATCTATGCCCAAAATAATGACGTGCATAGCCATTAATTCTACGGAATGTTTACATTTTCGTTTCTTCAGTTTTGGAAAAGAGTTCAATAAATTATGTTCAACTGACCTTTAATTCGAGTTAATTGTTAATTTGTATAAATTTTTTGACGAATTGTTATTTTTTGAAAAAAAAAGATCTATTCTTTGCTTGGTACCATAAATCAAAGCCAATTTTCAGGAGCTCGTGTTCTAATAACGATAGTTCGAAACTGCGTTAAAAATTTCATAGTACTATATGTTATATGATAATAATTTACTCATCGATAGTGTTTTATTTTAAAAGTGGTCATTAATTTCACGTAAGATATTCGCTTTGCAAGTCATTTCACCAAATTTCAGGTGAAAAGGTATCTAACGATGGCTCACCTGATCGAAAGGAATGTGAACAGGTCTTGCGACTGACCCATGCTGCACCTGCCGACTGGTCGAGGAACTAAAGGAAGGTACCGATGAGGAAGTTAGAGAAGATCCCTGCGGGGGGTTCCCCAAGGGTGGTCCCTTGGCCGGCAGTATTCCGTTGGAGCGATGGTTGGCGATTCCGCTGCCGTGCTTTACCGGCTGGCCCGGATAACCACCCCTACCCTCGTAGGGAGGTTTTCCGTCGGCCGGTTTCACATAACCGCCCCTCTGATGATTGTGAGCAGGATGGTGATGAGGTTTCTTGAATTCAGCACGAGATTCCGGAGCGGGTTGCAACCTGAAAGGGCAAGTATGAGTTAGAGGTTGTGACGATATTTTTTATGTGGTACCTTTTCATATTATATCACTGAATTTTTTCATTGAACCGAAGACTTTAAAAGAATTCAACAACCGATGTTGCTAGTAAGAGTAAAAGTATCGTATTATAATTACAGCATTAATCTTTAGCTTAGATAGAATTTTGTGTGGTATCCCTCTGGAAAATAAACTTTTGGAGCAGTATTCCAATCGCGATTGAGTATATTCATCTACAAAAAGGGTTTTATTATTCATGGATATTTAGAATTTTGTGTGGTATCCCTCTGGAAAATAAACTTTTGGAGCAGTATTCCAATCGCGATTGAGTATATTCATCTACAAAAAGGGTTTTATTATTCATGGATATTTAAGCAACATGAAAAATTCACGTTTCTTTTCAATAGCAAAGGAGGCAAACATAGTATTACCAGAACGCAATAATTAAAGAACTTTCATTCTTCACAACTGCCTTTAAAAAAAATATGTATATTATTCTCAATTATAAAAATTCGCATACATTACTTCGGTGTGTAGTGTTCAAATTATTGTGTTTCACCATAAAAATACACCAGCATATTCCTCACTCAATGCAATATCTTAAGTTGAAGAATTAAAGTTCGAATTGTTAGCTTATCCATCTTATTTGCCACATTTAGTACCCTCTGGTTACAATAATTTTGTTTATTACAGAAAAACCTGCGGAGCAGCAAATAGCTGTACTCAAATAGCTATTTCAAGAAGCTGTAAGTTTCGTATTATGGAATTATTAAATTGGAGTAGCTATATAAAAAATGAATAATTCTATTCGGAGTTATGTTGGCAAATAAAACCAAAAACCTAACAGTAGCTAATTTCATTATCTCCTCTAACTTCTCGGTCTGCCCTTGTATAGAGCAGACCTTACCGTGTCATACGGTGAAGAGGATCGAATGGAACACCTGGAGAGAACCTACGCGGAATTGTTTTCGTACTCAAGTTATTACAATCTTATTTGCATTCGATTATAATATCTACAAGTAGTTTATTATACAATGTTCAATGCCGCAAATAGATAACCCGTTTGATATCGAAATTTATTGCAATAAACTGCGAATATAAATAAATTCAACGTATCAACAACGTTCGCTTACTGCAGATTATAGCTATCTTTCACACCCAGCTCAAAGAGCACGCTTTTTAAGTTAATAGCAGAACCAGACATATGAATTTCATAAGCGACCTTGATGTTGAAATTTACGAATAATTCATGAATCCGATCGACAGATGTCGCTCAGAACGTCCTTTCCATTATTGCAGTCACGTGCGAAATTTCCTTTCACGGATGAAATATTTTTTATGAATATATGAAATATCAACATTGTCGACAATACATTAGTATCAAATGTCGCCATGTTTAATAACTAATGACGATTCATATAAGTAGTATCATAATCATATCACCGTGAATATACCATATGACTAAGATTTGGCACCGGACAATGGCAATGACCTGGCGATATCAGAATTCACTTTCCTTATTTCTTATAACTTGAACGTCAACCTTGCCTCGATCCATTTTATCTTTTCGCCAATTCTCTGAAATCTTCCGAATAATATGGGTATAAGTATTTCTATTGATTCATTGAGGTATGATGAAAGAAACTTCCAATGTTTTTGCAGATAATATATTAGAAACTAGGTTAAGGATTCGAAAGTTTTTTCAATTTGAAACCAATTGAAACCATTGATCGTACAATTCTTTTGAAAAAAATTAAGCTTTATGGTATTTCTGATTGTGCTTTAAGTTGGATTGATAATTATCTGAGTGACAGGAATCAAAAAACCAAAATAGGACATAGGGTATCACAAAAAAAGGAAAACTCACTGGGTGTACCTCAAGGAAGTGTCTTGGGACCCCTATTATTTATTGTGTACATAAACGATCTAAATAGGACATTAAAGAAATGTTTTATAAATTTATTTGCAGATGATACCCTCATATCTGTCTCCGGAAAGGATTATTCAGAAATTGTAAATACATTAAATGGTGAGCTAAGTGTGTTGTATGATTGGTTGTGTGGAAGTAAATTAAAACTGAATTCGTTAAAAACAAAGTGTATGGTAGTGGGTTCCGTGACAAACTGTAAATACTTTTTGAATTTAGGATTAAGTTTATTCATAAATGGATCAGCTATAGAGTTTGTAACCGAAATTAAATATCTAGGTGTAATTTTGGATCCACAATTAAATTTTTCAACACATATTAATTATTTATGTAAAAAAATTGGTAAAAAGGTGGGATTTTTTAGTAGAATATCATATTTTGTTTCAAAATGGTCCAAAATGTTGATTTTTAAAGCTATAATTTTGCCTCACTTTACGTATTGCAGCTCATTGTTAATTTCGTGTAACAAAGAAGAGGTGCACAGGTTACAAATACAGCAAAACAAAATAATGCGTTTATTA
This sequence comes from Cynegetis impunctata, assembly GCA_030704885.1. Taxonomy (NCBI): domain Eukaryota; kingdom Metazoa; phylum Arthropoda; class Insecta; order Coleoptera; family Coccinellidae; genus Cynegetis; species Cynegetis impunctata. The sequence continues at coordinate 914,021 of JARQZK010000003.1, forward strand.
TTAAATTGTAATAAATATGTGCCGATTAAAGATATGCTGAATTCATTAAATTGGTTAGATGTTGAGCAGAGCATCAGGAAGGCAAACCTTTCTTTGTTGTACAGAATTGAAAATAATTTAATGCCAGAGTACCTTAATGTTTATTTGAAGAGACGATTGATGCTCCATAATTATAATATTCGATCAAAGCAAAACTTTAATATTGAGCAGGTAAAAACATCAGCATTACAAAAAACTTTGTTCTATGAGGGACTTTGCCTTTATAATGAGCTGCCTAATGTAGTGAAAAATTCACCAAGTGTACACTTATTTTGTAAAAGACTGTTTGTTTATTTACGCAATCAAAATTGATATATTCTGTTATTTAGACATAAGTAGCTAAGTGCTAAATAAAAACTATTTTCATTTCATTTTCATTTCAATTTTAATAAAAATTTTCGAAAATATCGAAATGTAAATGAAATTTGATTACAACTGAAATGAATGGCTAGGAAAGTTATGCACTTGAAGTTCTACCTGCCGTAAAGTTGTGTTTATTTGATAAGGTCGACATTCTTTGGGTTTGCACCCAAATTTTGAAATAAATATAGAACATAGAACACTAATCGTAAAATATTTCACACTTAATTTGTTGGGTCTAAAAATTTTAAAGATCTGACTCCGATTTATATTTAAAAAAATGTGTTACATTTAGGTATCTTTTAATATTTCCATGAGAATGATCGACTTGTGAATATTTACTTATCCTGGAAATATTTAATTTAAATTGCCGTTCCCCCATTTTAACCACGCTTTTATTAGCTTGTTATGTATGTATCTATGTAACGGAATCGTTGAACGTGATTTTAACTTCCTTCAAAACGTCAAATTGATTTGAAACTTTGCACACTTATTAAGGACCGATGACAATGCAATAATTCAAATAGTTTGTTCCATTATCCTGATCAGGATATTCACGAAAAGCGATTTTCCAAATCCGATACACGGTAATGTCTTTGTGGCAAGTACGCCAATTATTCGTTGCTACGAAATTATCATCGCTTAAAAACTATAAAAGCAAAGATAAATAATAGTTTAAAAAAATAAAAACACGCTTTTGTAATTAGGAAAACTAAAAAATATAAAATATATGATAGTTTGAAGAAACTAAAAAATAAGCCATTGTAGATAACCGAACTGAAACGTAGAAAATAAATAATAGTACAAAAAAACTAAGAAGTAGAAAAATATTTTCAATAAATTTGAATTAACAAAAAAATTTCTTTCACAGTAGAAAAGCGTGAGGTGCTTTTTAAGATATTTCCATGATGACTACTTTGACCAGTACCTGGCATTAAAATATTATTGAAAAAAAATACAATTGACACCACACGCTAGCCTAAAATAATAGTTATTTAATAAACTAGTTTATTAATGACAGCGATTAATGGTTGAGATATTTTAATAGTTCGAGACCATTAATCGCTACATTAATAAACGAGTTTATTACAAGATTTTTCCGTCGACCTCCTCATGAATTGAGTATAAATTCTTGATTGAAATAAATTTTTATTTTGCATGACACATACACTTGACACAATATAAATTTCTATGTTCATTTCGATATATTTATATTTATCCTCCCGATGGAACAATTTGAGAAACTCATAGATGGAATATTAGACATGTGACATTCTGAATAGTTAACATTACCTACAATATCCGATAAGGAATATGTGGAACTGGTGGAAGCTGAAGTGTTATTTACTTTCGAACGATTATTGCATAAAATTTTTTCCGCAGTTTCTACTTCATTTTGTATAGAGTTAAATTTTTCGATTTGAATTATGAATTCCTTTTCTCTGTGGAATAACAGTACAGACACAGAATAATTCAACTATTCCGTGCTGAATACTTCTGTGTTTGGTTGCCCATGACAATCATACATTAAAATAGGAGAAATTGCACATTAAAATTTGTCATTAATGATCAATTTCGTGTACATTAAAGTAAGCTTTTATTTAGAGGTCGACGGAAAAATATATTTATTTCCATGTCATATATTCGCGCAGCCAAGTTGACATGGGGTCGTGAAACACGAACGTGAGCTGTCCTTTCACGACTTTATGTCTCTTTCGTGAAAAGTATTTTGACAACAATATTTGCGTCTGTCGCAAATATGCAGTAATTTATGGCAAAGGCATGTCAAGCTATATGTGAACTGATAGCTGACAGGATTTCAAAAAAATTTGGCAATAAGAAGAAACGACATACAATTATGGGACAAGGAAGTGTATTCTACAAATAGTTCAGTCATACCAATTTAATTAAAGATATTTCAAGTACCCAGAAGAATTTAAAAATTTGTTTAGAATGCCGGAAAAAATTTTTCAATATTTTCAGAACACGTTTGCCTTTAAATTTAAAGAAATGACACTAGTATACGAAACGGTCTACCAGCCAAACTGAAACTGCAAGTAACATCAGCACAACTATTCTCTCTCTCTGCACGCGACATATACATACTACACGACGAAAAATCAAACAGGTTTGATCTTATCACGATAAAAATTATATCCTTTCGTTCCAGAAAATAATTAACGATTTTCATGAATGTAATATCTGACATGGAGAGTGACTTACGGAAGGCTGGCCCACGTTCGGGATTCACAGCCCATGTCATCGCGGCTTAAAGCATCCTCTTAGCCAGCGTTTCCCAACCTTTAAGGATTCGTCTCAATTTAAAGAAAAAAAAATTCATTTGTATCTAATACAATCAAAATGTAATACTAAAAAAAAATTAATCGCGCCCCCCCTAATAACCAAGACATGTAATACTAAAAAGGAGGCCTTAAGTTTGGATTGTGTGTACTCGCGTCCCCAATACCTAATACAATAAAATGTTAAATGTAATTCTAAAAAAACTCTATCGCGAGCTGCATTAGAGAAGCAGGTTTTCGTAAAGTATCCAGTTTGAAAAATCTATTCATTCAATTATGATTTTTGTGCCGAATCTAGAAAAAAAATTGCGCCCTCTACCGTGTAAACAACATTTACTTCCTCCTCCGAGGGGTCAACCTCCCAACCAATTCATATCGAAATAAATATCATTCAAGATATCATACGAAACTATCTATCTACAAAGTTTCAACCTTATGGTCCCAAAATTGCTCCTTCTATCGCAAGGCTGCCCAACCTCAGGCCCGCGGGCCACGATGTGGCCCGCGAACGAATTTTGAATGGCCCGTCGCCCGCGTGAGCAAGTTTAAAAATTGCCTGTGTAAAGTACATGCAGTTGGATGATATTATGGACTATTCACATACGTCAATTCAGGGTTTTATTTGAAAAATATATCAGCGAATATGTAGAGTTACAACTGTACTGCGTTGTGAGATGGTTTTCAAAGAGAATCATGTTAAAAAATGTCTTCACCTTGAGAGAGCAGGTGTTGGAATTTTAGAAAAAGAAAGGGTGTTTCATTTGGAAACTGATTTACTGAAAAAAGAATCCTGGTTGAGTGATTTTGCATCTACTGTTGACATTATCAATTACCTCAATATTTTAAATCTCAAATTACAAGGAAAAAGTTGTTCACTTCCGACCCCGCTTCTGACTATGCTTACTTTGATAAGAGGATTCAAAGCTGAATTAAATCTGTTTTCAATGAATTAAGCCAATGAAAATATTGCCCACTTTCCTACACTCAAAGAAATGAAAGAGAAGCTCAATATCGACACTATCCATTTTACTAAGTAGGAATCTAAAATTAGATGCTTATTAATGTCGTTTCAGAGCAGATTCCAGGAGTTCGAAGTATAAAAACAAATTGACACATTTTTGTGAATCCTTTTACGAACAGTTTGACTGAAATAATAAGTCATCCTGCTAATATTCAGTTGCAACTCACAAATCGTCAAAATTATTCTGCAATAAAAAACTCTTTTCAGAAAAAATATTGTCAAAGTCAGAAACTTCTTCAGAAGAATTTGTAGATTTTTGGAAACTGGTACCAAAAGAAAATTTTCCTTTTTGCCCGACTGTTAAAAAGGTTGGGCAGCCTTGTTCTATCGTGTGAACACGATTTATTTCCTCCCCTGGTGGGTCAACCCCCCAAAGCAATTTATACCAAAACCAATCCCATCCAATATACCTACTATACGAAACTACCTACTCACAAACTTTCAATCCTATTGCTCCAAACTTACGCCCTTTATCATGCAAACAAGATTTATTTCTTCCTCCAGGGGGTCAACCCCCCAACCAATTTGAACCAAAACCAATCTCATGCAAGATATCTTTCGAAAATACCTACTTACTTGCAAACTTTCAACCCTATTACTCCAAAATTGCGACCGAGTAAACAAGATTCATTTCTTCCCCCGGGGGGTCAACCCACCAACCAATTCGAACCAAAACCAATCCCATCCAAGATATTAAAAAAGGTCTTTTGTCAAAATGCTCGCGCCACACAGGTTGAGAAACGCTGCCTTAGACATAATTATATTATTGATAAATATCCATTCATCAATACGTATTACGTATTGATCAATGTATTTTGATCAATAATATTGTCTGCCTAGGCTAGGGGGTGAATGAGCAATACAATTTCAATCCTCAATATCAAATAGCGATAAAATGGTGGTGAAGTCTCTACCGAAAATAGTGAACAAATATCATGTTAAATTCGACGATATTGATAGAAAAATAATCCCTCATCAGCGTTGCTCATTTTATTTATTCTAAATACTCCGATAAGCAAAGTAAAGCCACTTTTAATGAATTGGTGAATGAATCAGGTACGCAAATATTCCAGATAAGACCCAATCAGTGATTCGTTGCATGTAATTTTGAGGAAGAACTTCGTGAAATTGTCATCCAGAAAACGGTTTAGTTACCTGCGGTCTGTGCAATTGAATTGCTGGTGACTGAAGTAGGAACACAAGTAATCGTGGATATGTTCAGAGTTTTCGAACACAAAGTGTACTCTTCAAGAAATATAGACCACAATAATAATTTGCGTTCGAACATATTCATTTGATTTGCACCAACATTTCTTCAATTCTCCACTCATAGATGTCGCTAGTGACTGGAGCAGGAACATGAGAAATCGTGGATATGTTCAGAGCTTTCGTACACGAAGTGTACGCTTGAAGAAACATAGCCGTAATAATAGTTTGCTTTCGAACATATGCATTTGATTTGCACCAAAATTTCTCTACTCATAGCTGTCGTTAGATAAATTAGTGATTGAAGCAGGAACATAAGAAATCGTGGATATATTCAGAGCTTTCGAACACAAAGACCAAAATAAGTTTGCGTTCTAACATATGCATTTAATTTGCACCAACATTTTTCTAATTCTCTACTCAAAGATGTCGCTAGATGTTGATAGTGATTGAAGCAGGAACATAAGAAATAGTGGATATGTTCAGAGTTTTAGAACACAAAATGTACTCTTGAAGAAACATAGACCACAATCATAGTTTGCGTTTGAACATATGCATTTGGTTTGCAACTCTCATAGATGACGCTGTGGTCTCTACATGGCTCAGTATTTTCATGCCAAGTAAGGGAACACCAACAGATTTGACGAATCCTATATTCCGGAGAGAATAACTCCGATGAAAGAAACAGTTTTAGCTGTTGTTGAGATGCATTTATTTTCCATGTTTCTATTAATATCAACTAAACATGCAACCTCCCAGCATGCCAAGTACTTAGGGTTTACATTATATTGCTAGATATGGTATTGCGATTTTAGGAAAGAAGCATGAAATGAAAATCGAAAAACATAAAACAATCCTCTGACAATATGATGTTGCTTTAAGCTTTATCAGGTGCTAACAATTACTTTCCTTCAATCTAAACCAGAGAAATGAATTCACTGTTCATAATTAAGTCGACCAGATTTTGAGAATATCAAAACGGGACCCATGTGAAAAATTCCAATAGCGGTTAATATCGGTTGGTCAGAGAGAGAGAGAGAGATGTTCCGGTAGGTGGACTTCAGTTGAAAGTTTCAAAACAATTTAAAATGAAAAGTTATTAATAAAAGAGCATATCAGTGACAGATACTGTTCATATTGGACAAAAGGCGTCCCGATAGGGTTGGACGGAAAAACGGGACGATTCCCTCAAAAACACCATTGTCCCGTTTAAAATCCACCCAGCCAACCCAAATTGACCATCGAAGTAACCTACAATACGTATGGTCGATTACATTTACGACTGAAACGAATCAAGAATACAGTAAAAGCTCCTTGTTCACGATTTTTTTTTCGAGTTTTCAGTATTCGACAATTGAAAAATTATGAACAATTCCTGTATTCCCCGCAAAAAAAATTTTTATAGACAAATTCTCAGGATTCGATAGATATCCTTTATTAACGCGTTGGCATATTTTGAGTACTCCTGGAACGTGCCGAGGCGGCATATTTAAAGAGCGATTCGATATAACCGAATGGAATAACATTGAAGTACATATTTATAAACAAACAAATCTTATTACCTACAAACCTGAGGTTTGTTGACAAAAGCATCTTGATATGAATGTTATGCAACATTGGAAACATTCTGACAGAACACAATGCATAGTCAACATAAAGGAATTGTTGCAACATTCAAATCATGATGGAAAAAAATATATCCTGCTTTTAGTGTCGGAAATGATGAGGAATCCGGGAGCATTAAAAAAAACTTAAACTACAGATATTGCTCAGGCTGCGAACTAACTAGAACGAGATGGCAATGATGAGACAATCAAGTGACATTCAAGAGTTGATTGAATTGCAAGAGGAATAATTGACGGAAACTGACTTCGAGGAAATGTAAAATTTGCATTCTGTTGAAAGAGAGGCCCCAAGGGGCAATATACAGGAAAAAAGTGACATTTAACTTGAAAAACATCAGGAAAATGGGTGACAAATAAGTTTTGTGATTTCTTCCTGAGAATTGATTAATTTATGAAAGGAAATCCTGTTTTCAACAGACAACTTGTTAATAATTCCACAGCGACTTGAAAGACCTTTTAAAACGTCAAAACAAGAAAGTGTTTGTGTATTTTAAAGTTGTTTACACGAAAAGGGCGCAATTTTGAAGGAATAGGGTTGAATGTTTCGTATGGTATCTTCGATGGGATTTCTTTTGGTTCGAATTGGTGGGGGGTTGACCCCCTGGGGAGGCAATAAATCTTGTTTATACGACAGAAGCCACAATTTTGTAGCAATAGGGTTGAACGTTTGTATCTAGATAGTGGCGTATGATATCTTGTATGGGATTGGTTTGGGGCCATCCATAAATTACGTCACACGTTTAGGGGGAGGGAGGGGGTCGACGAAGTGTGACATTATGTGACAAAGGGGAGGGAGGGGTCCTGAATTTCGTGACGTCACATTTAAAAATCTATTAGTCCATGGACTAATAGAGATTATTAAGTTTGTATCTTTAATTAATATAATTCTATTAATATTTTTTGTTTTATTAATTTCTTTGATTAACAAAGTCAATTGTTCTTGTTTTAAATTCTTTAATTAATATAATAAATCGTTTTTTGTTTTGTTAATTGTTTGATTCGATGTTAATTTCATTAAAAACTAATTTAAATGGAAATAAAACTGATTTCGGAACCGCTGTTTTCATTCAATAATTTCCAGATGAAAATTTGCAAAATATGCAACGTCACACTTGGGTGGGGGGAGTCTCACAAATGTGACCAGCTGTGACAAGGGCGGAGGGAGGGTAAAAAAATCCGGAAATTCTTGTGACGTAATTTATGGATGACCCCTTTTGGTTCGAATTGATTGGGGGGTTGATCCCCGGGGAAGAAATAAATCTTGTTTATAAGATAAAGGTCGCAATTTTGGAGAAATAGGATTAAAAGTTTGTGAGTAAGTGTTCTCGTATGATATCTTGGATGGGGTTGGTTTTGGTTCGAATTGGTTTGGAGGTTAATCCCCCGAGGGAGAAAATAAATCTTGTTTACACGATAGAGGGCGCAATTTCTGTTTTTCCGAATTTGGCAAAAAAAATTTCTAATGCAGCTCGCTGCGACAGAGTTTGCTTTATATTTTATTTTGTAACCTTGCAACGTACCCATGAATAAGAAGCTTTTACTGTAATTCGCAATTTAAAAGATACAAATTGAATTAAGTTTCAAAGAAAGCGAAGAATGATATTTAAATATTTAACGTAGGCGTTCCTCGAATTGGACCAACCTCGAAATTGCCGGAAGCGCAATCTGTAACTTATCCGAAACGAGATGAGTCCATTAGAATGAGTCGTTTGTTAATGAATTGTTATTTGTATGACGATATTAACAATATCGAATAAAGTATTAGCATTTTATAATAGCGCTACATTGCGTAGGCGCGATCGCACAATATCCGGAGATTACGAGGGTGGGTCAACAAATAACTGTGTTAGAGACGAAAAAAAAACACTTTGGGTTTCCTAACGTACATACATTTTTTTGTGAAAATTATATACTTTATTTATTTTTAAGTATTGTTGTTGTTCTATCAAATCAAATCAAAATATGCTTTATAGTCTAGTCAACAAGTTCTTTTTTGTTCAACTTTTTTCAACAGTCTCGGAAAAACATGAACGATATGTCATTCGATTCGGAATAGAATGAAGATAATTTTTGAAAAAAATACAGTTTCGCTCGCGAAATTTATAAAAATTGAACAATTTACTGAAAGATAAAAAGAGGGGTTTGGTTTTCTGCGAATAACTCAAAAACTAATTAAATTCGATATCTAAAAGAAGATTCGAAAAGAGGAGGAAATTTCCTATAATGAAGTTCAACTCCCGAAACTGTAGGATCAATATTTATAATTTTCTCAGAGTGGTAAAGATACGGCCGAAAACGGGTAATCTGGCTTGCGCAAGCCACGCGCATTTTGGACACTTCAACAATAAACATTACTCAATCAAATTAAATAGAAAAATTAATGAATGAAAAAATTCAGGCACTTACTGAATTGTTGAATGAACACTGATCTGGTGGCAAAAAATTTTTATCACGATTTTTCAATTAGTTATGCTATAGTTAATTATGAACTTTTGTGGGCTTGAACATGAAATTTGTCTTATAACTGCTTAACTATAGATCTGAGATTTTTTCCGTTTCTTAAAATCGGAAGCTGATAATACATATATATATATATATATATATATATATATATATATATATATATATATATATATATATATATATATATTATTTATTAGAATTGTTGTTGCCTGTGAACTATTTTTAACTTTTTGATAATTATTAGCAATAACAGGCTTGGTGAATCTCAAAAAACCCGAATTCATTAAAAAATTGATGTTTCGCCACGACATTCGTGGCTTTATTGAAGCCAGGAATGGGTCCTAAGACTCACGGTTACGGATATATAATTTATAACCATTTTTTCCTCAAATTTTCCAAATTCCGCCTTTAAACCCTCATAAATTTTTATTAATACCTGAAAAGTCCCAATTTTTTCAACTGAATATTCTGTAATGTGTGCTTGTTCAAATAGTTAATAGTTTCCATTACAACTGTTGGTACCAAAGGCGCATACGAGGATTTTTATTCCAAAAAATTAGTGATTTTGTGAAAATGAATCAACTTAAAAATTCAATGTTGAAAAAAGTAACATAAATTGAGTGTTTCACTCTCCTTTGATAATTACTTTACTTAATACACTTTTTAACGGTATGCTACACATTGATAAGAAAAAACATTTTTGCTTCAAATTGCGGATACTCCTTCAGAAAGACGGAAAATGTTCGAACTTAGTGTGGAAAACAATATTATTTTTATGATCGTTTATTTGAACAAAAGTTAAATTACTAACAATAATTTAATATATTACTGTTCTCTAGTTATAAATTTTGTTCGAACTATTCTCCATTGTTCCTATAAGCAGAAATATTTCTCTTTTTGCTTGAACAAAATATCGATTTTAATATCGTTTATTTGAACAAGAGATAACTTATATCAATAATTTAATACCTACCTTCTCTATTGATGCACATTTTGATGGAAAAATTGTTACTTTTTTCAACATCGAATTATTAAGATGATTACAGAATATTCAATTGAAAACATTGGGCTTTTACAGGTATTGTTAAAAAACTTACTGAGGGTTTTAATTTAATACCTACCTTCTCTCTTGATGCACATTTTGTTGGAAAAATTGTTACTTTTTTCAACATTGAATTATTAAGTTGATTACAGAATATTCAGTTGAAAACATTGGGCTTTTACAGGTATTGATAAAAAACTTACAGAGGGTTTAAAGGCGAAATTTTGGGAAATTTGAAAAAAAAATTAAATCTCCTTAACCGTGAGTCTCAGGAAACGAAATCCAAAGAGAAAAAGTAGCAAATGACCCCCCAACAATACCCCAAAAAATTGTGTGTCGAACACCCTGTATATATAGATACACACACACACACACACATATATATATATATATATACATATATATATATACATATATAGATATATATATATATATATATATATATATATATATATATATATATATATATATAAATATGGTTGACTGGTTTCCCGGGTTTGTATCCTCGTATGGGCTTCGTCTTCGTTGAAGTCTGCTCGACGTTTCGGCAAAATCACATTTGCCATCTTCAGGTAGCTCTTCTTGGTCGGAATGAATACACTGAACACACTGAATACACTGAACTGTAAGTTCAGTGTATTCATTCCGACCAAGAAGAGCTACCTGAAGATGGCAAATGTGATTTTGCCGAAACGTCGAGCAGACTTCAACGAAGACGAAGCCCATACGCGGATACAAACCCGGGAAACCAGACAACCAGATTATCTCCGCGAGAACCTGAAAATTAACATATATATATATATTAAAGTGAACTCCTTTCTAACGTCAAACTGAAAAATTTGAGGTATGTGTCGATTAAACTTTCAAATTGTTTATTATGGATGTAAAATTTGTTTTCTTTCGGTGATCGAATGCGATGCTTGTGAAACAACGCTCAATTCATTCACATTCAAGCATCTTTTCTTAAAACCTTTTCTAATTTCTAGAACAAACAAAGGAACGCCGTCCGAACGATATGAAAATATAGACTAAACGTCTAAAAATCATATATCAATACACATACAACGCTCGCGCCATCTATCAATATGCGACACCAAATAGTTATCGAAGCGCCCTCGTATGTCGTGCGCCGTCTAAACTGAACGTATATTGTTTTAACGGTAGCTACTCTATATACTCAAACGAATCGATCTATCTAATTTGAGAGTAATGGCCCTTAGCAATTTCAGTGAAATTCAATAATACGACTATGTAAATTTCTCAACCGAGCACTGAATTATTGAAATATTAATAGAGGAAATAAATGTCGATTTATGAAATTACTGCACAAAAGGAGTTACGCTCCCCACCTCACTAATCGACTATTATCGTATCGGCAAAACTCACTTAAATGGGGACTTAACATAGGTACTTCTACAATATGAACGGTTTTGAAATTTGAGTTTAATTGAGGGATTACTTTTTCTGAATTTATACGATTATTCTATAAATATATTTTGAATCAAGATTGACTATTTAGTAGAAGTTGATAAAGAAAACGTAGGCTTCCTAACATGTTGAACGAGAGCAAAAAATAAGTAATATTATTGGCAAATTGGTTCATATAGAAAGAAGCTAAGTAGCACGATATTTACAAGTTATTTATATCGTATTGTGATATATACTAAATATTCTTGAAACTTTCAAATTTACATTTTGAATATTACGTCCGCTAGATTCAATTGAAATCACACGCTATGGAAAAAAAAATTCAACTTCCCGATAATCAAAACGTTTCTATAGACAATTAGAATAAATAAAATATATAAAGAGTAGCTGTTGACCGAATAACCTTCATTAGTCCAGTAGACAGAGCAAAAAAAGTAGGGTATGCTGGTAAAAAATCCGAACTTAATGAAACTACAGGTTGTTCGGGGATGCCGTGGGATGACTCTGTCAAGTTTTCTCACTCGAGAACCCTGTGCTAACTTTGGAGGGCCGAAAAACCTCAAAATCTTCGGACTTTTTTAGATTTTCTGCTCATATCTTCTAAACTAAGCGGTTTTCGACCGAAACATTTATATTCAAAGTTGTAGAACAGTAAATTTTCTACAATTCTGTATCTATTAACTTTTTTCCTAAACCTAATAAAAACCGAGATACAGCCGATCAAAGTTGGAGAGATATTCTCAAAATTGCGAAAATTTGCCAAAACCTTCGTTTTTAACCAACTAACTACCAATTACCATCAGTTCTAATGTAATAATAATGGTAATAACTCATCAATATCGACATGCAAGAACACAGGGGGGGGGTCAGTGCCACATAGCTGAATGCCAATTTTCTCTTGGACAGCTTATGGATCTGATTCCTGAAGATTCGCGTCCTCACATAAAAACAGTGAAGAAGCGTCTGGAGGAGAAGTATGGAGATAACATTATGATTTCTCAGTTGTCCAACAGAGGGAGAGTTGTCTGTTTCAAGAATGTTGGCAGCAAAATCCTATCTGACAACTGGTACTCGAATGAAAAGATGTCTGACCCGCAAGAGGAACGCGCTCGAATTGTGAAAACGGCTAGGAAAATCATTTTACAGGATATCCGCTCCAAAATATTCAACACTGATTCCTGCCCTCCGATTGACAATTTTTATGCTAGTGCCCACCATGTCGTCCCGGAGACTCTACTCCTGCTGTTGCACACGCTCATTCTGACAAACAAACGGGGTTCATTGGAGTCACGAAAGAAGAAGCTTGGCAGGAATTTACAGTGGTAGAGTACCTGCCACGATTAAATTCAATGCAATTTTATTAATATTTAAAAAAATGCAAGGTATCTATATCTGGGGCGGGGGTCAGCTATGTGGCACTGAACCCCCCTGTGTTCTTGGATGTCGATATTGATGAGTTATTACCATAATTACCATAGAACTGATGGTAATTGGTAGTTAGAGGGCCAAAAACGAAGGTTTTTGGCAAATTTTTGCAATTTTGAGAAAATCGCTCCAAATTTGATCGGCTGTATCTCGGTTTTCATTAGGTTAAGAAAAAAAGTTAATAGATACAGAATTGTAGCAAATTTACTGCTCTACAACTTTGAATATAAATGTTTTAGTCGAAAACCGCTTAGTTAAGAAGATATGAGCAAAAAATCTAAAAAAGTCCGAAAATTTTGAGGTTTTTCGGCCCTCCCAAAGTTAGCACAGGGCCTTCGAGTAAGAAAACTTGACAGAGTCATCCCACAGCATCTCCGAACAACCTGTAAAAGTTTCATTAAGTTCGGATTTTTTTCCAGGTAAAATGTACATATCTACAGGACTACATATGGAATAAAGAAAAGATTTGAAGAATTACTCTTTATCGAATATAAATCACTGATGAGGACTAATAATTTCGAAACAGCTGTCAACTCCATGCCAGCGATAATTTCCAATTATCAAATGAGTGATGATTCTTCAACTAATTAGGGGACATCCATTAATTACGTGAGATAATTTGGGCGATTTTTTGACTCCCCCTCCCCCCTTGGTGAGATGTCGTGAGTTCTTGCTCGACCCCCTCTCTCCCTCTCCGAATCTCACGTGAGATTTTTTAAAATGCATATTTGTTATATGAATGAGTTAATCTGTGCTAATTCTATTAATTCAAATAAATCAGTAATATTTCATGAAAATGTGAAAAAAATTAAGTTAATAATAAAACAATGGTTGTAATAATTCACAGTTTTTTTCAGTGAAAATTATTAATGCATCGTATGTTTATTATAAAAGGTTATGGCATTATTTTTTTATCAATAATATTCAACACTGTACCGTATATGAAGAATAAATATTTACTCCAAAAAAAGTATTTACTGTTAATAAATATTTATCAACAGTTAAGGAATAATGTTAGAAAAATACTTTTTCATATTTGATGAATTGATAAATTGTTTCCAACCAAATTTATTTATAGTTAATAAATTCTTCCATCGGTGCATAATTAAATCGGGATGAATATTTTTATGAATGATTTAGCTAAATTTAAGTGGAGAAACATTTTTTTACTTAAATTTTATACTGTTTCTTGAGAAAAAAATTGCGTGATATTTTATGAGACTACCCCCTCCCTCACGAGAGATTGAGTGAGATTTTCCTTGGCCCTATCCCCCCCCCCTAAAAATCTCAAGTAATTAATGGATGCCCCCTTATTTCGCTTCGAATAGGATGAAATCAAGAAAAATCAAAATTCGCTACTGCTATATTTCAACTAACCTGGCTGCTGGGTTCGAGGAATTGGAAATCGACGAATGGTGCCTTTGTGGTTGCTGAGGAGTATTCTTCTGATAAACTGGGTAGCCTTGATCCACACCAATCATGCCCTTGTTGATGTCTATCAAGTGCTTCACCCTAGTGAAATCACCCAGCTTGCTCTGGATCTGCTGGATTTCAGGATCGTTCGGCGCAGGAGCGACCTGAAAAAAAGCTAGAATTCAGTAACTGAAACTGACACTACATAATATTGAGGATAAAATATAAGGAACTAATACACCATGTGATGTACTATCAATAAATAAAGGTATTAATAAAACACTTGACCGCTGTTGCGAATGTAAGTTCATCGTCAGACAATAGTATAATATAATTTAGTTTAGACGAAGGACTGAAAAGTACGTGAATGCAAGAGTTGAATCAGGAAAGAATCGTGTAGATTCATCACGTTAGATAGAATTATGAATATTCTTTTCGACATGCAACTAAAATTTCGTTCTACTTCAAAGGCAAGCTTTTGATACCTTAAAATCAGAGACTAACTGCACAAACCTACGAGACCACAAGACTAGTCTTGGTGTTGGTACCAAGAACAAGAACCAGACTTAATTAATATTCTAAAGATCAAGACTGACTTGTTCAGGTCTTGGTTTTGCAAAGCCATAGTTAGAGGCTTGAAGTTTTTTAAATACATTGAGTTTATGTTTAAGTAATATTCTTTGTCGGCTTCAACTCTTTTTCTCAACCGCGCTTCATTTCGTGGTGACAAGAAAATATTTCTAAAAATCGTGGTCTAGGTAGTGAAACGGATAAAAAACTACTCCCGCACTTGACTGCTTTCCGTCGATACACTGCAATAGTATGTATTTTCGGCGGAAATACCATTAAAAAGATCAAGTCAGATTTTTCAGTTCGGATCGTCCGCGGCTGTTTTGTCATACACACTACACAAACATTAGGTATATGTAATGTAGTGTGTAGAGCAGCAAACAGCCGCAAATGATCCTGCTTTATATAGGTAGTTGAATAAATAAAAGTAAATTTGACTATGCATGCATCTTCATTGCATGCATAGTTCATTGCAACGGTTTATAACGTCTTCCGTGAAAGAATCGCCCATACTGTCTAAAAGATTTTTATGTACACTGAGCAAACAGAGTTCATTCAATCTGTCTTCAACCATTGTTGATCTCAGCCACGTTTTCACGCGTCTGAGTGTACTGAATGATCTTTCAATTGTAGCCGTGGAATAAGGCGTTGCCAGTAAAATTTCTAGGGCTGTTTTCACTTTCGGAGAAAAACATTCTGCTTGTTGGATTAATTCCATTATCTCCAAATCTGTTAAGTCTTCCTGCTTGTTAACCCAAAAAATGCATAGTTCAGCTTCAGATGTGATTCCTTCTAATTCATAAAATTTGGATACTTCGTCCATACATTTTCTTAATTTTGGAGCTGTAATTTTTATTATTTGAGCAGGGTGTAACAATGAAAGAGCAAACGCCGGTGAATGTTCTTAACCAAATCTCGCCTCTAATGAGGATAATATTGAATCCAAATAGATACAACGATCGGCGAAAATATTCGCTCAACGAACCAGCTGGATGATTTGCCCTATAGTGTTGGGATGCTTGCTGTCCTTGGAAGACGCAGCTCAAGATTCAAAACCTTAGCAATTTCATTAGCTGATTTCAATAATTCCTCAGTGCCTTCTTCGGCAGAAAGCCTATGTTCCGTAATTGCTGTTTTTAAGGTTTGAATGTGCTCTACACACTTAATTACGTCCAATGAGGTTTTAGACTGCAGTGTGTTTGCGACGGGTTGCAAAAGCGAATTGTTTTTGTCTGTAATACAAAAAGACAATATGAATGTGGTTTGTCCAACTGCGGATAACAATTGGAAAGCTACTTTTCTTGTCCCAGAACCTCTTTTACACTTCGATTAGTAATTAGGCGAGTTCATACATGTTCTGCGAGATTTCCAGGGGGAGGCGCAGCTGCCCCTCCCTGCCCCACTTGGGTACGCCCATGTATATATATATATATATATATATATATATATATATATATATATATATATATATATATATATATATATATATATATATATATAATAAGATTAACGCTGTCCTCAGTCCATAACAAAAATAAGGTTGAAGACCACTGCTGTTGAGTGTAGAGTAATTCCCAAAGTTCTGTCCTCGGCGCTTCACCGGATGCGGATGTCATCCAATTCCCCCGTAACCGTGTCCCGGTACATCGGCCGTCATCCGAGAACGGAGACGATATCGTCAATATATCAACTTTCATCGCCCAATCAATTTTTCAATCAGGCACGTAATTTTCCGATCGAATCGACATTGAAAGGCGAAACCGATCGATCTTATAGTTATTAGCGAAAGGCAGTCGTCGCGAATTTTGCCATCGTCGCTTCTAATTTAGCCAGTTAATTCGATAATAAATCGAGAGGGGAGCGGCGCACGGGTACGGTAGCCGAAAGCATTCAAGCATTATTAAAAACTAACATGGACGTCACGTAAGAGCTGCCGATTGAAGGAATCAGCTGTGCAAATGGCCCCGAAGGGCGCCATTTGTTTGGTTAATTAATAATAATTGATAATAACTGAGATTGAATTCTCGCACATCACTTGGTGAAACATCATAAAGAATAATGTTCAAAATTTAAAATAGAACACACTTGGCTTAAGTTTCACCATATAAAAATATATAGCTACTGTATTTAGCAGTAACGAAAAGTCGACATGTTTCGAGTAATGAACTCATTATCAAGACTGACTACAGGAGAGTATTACATCTTATTTTATAAAACAGACAATAGCAAAGGTGATGCCTGAAAATCAATTTGTTCGTTTACAAGGGGTAATTACTATTATGGGCAGAACTTATTTCAAGAATTTCAAGAAGGACAAGGCGTTTTCCTTTGTTGCCCGAATGAAACAATTGGGTTTTGTTGAAATCCAGGAAATGATTAGATTTTATACAATGTTCGGAGAAGCCAGTGGTATTTTTATTTTGTAAAATTGACTTTTTATGTTCTTCAACACGAATGTTTATATTCCTTCCTGTTTGTCCAATAAAGAAAGCAGGACATTCGCCGCAAAATATTTTGTAAACACCACTGTTTTCTCCGATGTCAGATTTTTCTTTATTATTGACCAAGAATGATTTCAAGTTTCTTTTATTTGTACAAATTGTTTTAACTTTTTTTTTTCGATAGCCTGTTACAAATTTTGCTACTCAATTTCGAAACATAATTTATTGGGAAGTATTTTTGTTCTTCATTAATAGTTTGCGTGGGGTATATTGAATGCAACAGATTTTTCATTCATTTCTTCCCAATGAGCTTATATATAATATATTATTCCTAATAATTGATATGTGGGATACGTACAAGTTGAACGAGTCGGCATCTTCCTCGAGAGTGCAGAGTGCAATATTTGACTATGACAATGAAATCTGTCGTATTCATAGATTCCTTGATTTTAATTGTACGAGTTACATTTGAAATTTTGAATTCGTGACCATGAACGATAACTTAATTACCTACCTGACGTCACAATCTGAATGTGACTGAGGTCACAGCATAGCCAACTTTGTATGAAGTAGGTATAGAAAAGTGAACAAACCCAACCCACTGATATAGATGAATATTCTATTTTAAAATTCTTCAACATATTTCGGAATTAGAAAAATTAATTTTATTATAATAGAAAACTAATTTTTTCCAGATATTCTTAAGAGACAAATTACATTATTTCATAATTACAATGAAAGTGACAAGTAACCTCATTTGTTAGCAGGAACAAAAACTGAACAAATTCAACAGAACTAGCTGAACTACTCACGGACAAATGAAATAAAAATTTTATTCGTCATATTCAAGCACGAAAAATTAAATTTAAAGAGTTAAGGGATGGACGACTTCTGATAGATTATATATAGACGAAGTCATAAGAATAGAATTAATTATAACATCAACGAAAATATAGAACTGTATAGGAATAAATGATAAATAAATAAAAAACACTGTATAAAAATAAACTTGATTGTAAAAACAACAAATGTAGAGGAAGAAGAAACGCAAGAAGAAGACTTTATCCTAATACTTGCAAATAAGAAAAAAATAATTACAATAAAAAGTTCTGAAATTATTGTAATTTTAATTCAAAAATTTTAAATATTTAACAAGTGATTATTATGTGACGTCACAGTACATAATGACATTATAGCCAACTTTTACTGAGATACTCAACAATAAAATAAATTGGACCCTCTCTATATTTAATCTGAAAAAAGAATTCAAACGTGAAGGAATCAACTGATAAACCTATATGAATTTTTCATCTTATTTTATTATATTATTTCAATACGACACTTACTTCATACAATATTTCGAGACCAAGAAATTGTATTATCTAATAACTGTTATAGAAGATTTTTAAATCATTGTTTCTTTCAATTCAATAGTACAAATAACAATTGAAGTTTTGACATATTTAACAAGTGACCGTAAACGGACACCTTATTAAAGTGACGTTAGGATACCTAATGACATTGACTGATTGATGACGCATCATGGCCAACCTATACGGAGGATTTCAACAATTAGCAACGATTTCTCAATATATCAACTAAAAGGAGAATACACTCTTGAACGAATTAAACGAAATGAAATATTTCATATTGACAATTCAACAATTTAGTTGGAAACTCAAAAAGTGAATTTAATTACAATACAATATGAAAGTAACAATGAAGATTTTGAAAATAGGAAATCCCACTTCGATAATTACTTCAATAAATCAGGTAGCGCTTGTTATTCGTTTAGTTTATTCACGTATGTTTTTAGGGTTGGAATTAAACTCACTTTAAAAACGAATAAAATCGCTTTAAAAGGAAATGAATAAACATCAAAAAATTATTTTAAACTTTCAGTAAAGGTAATGCACAAAAAATAATATATGCCACATTTGATAGACAAAATGCACTTTGAGAAAATAACATTAACTCCATATAAAGTATGCTACAGCATGAAAGTAATAGCCATAACTTATTGTAATAATTGTCGACTTTGAAGAAACCTAATCCGCTTCAAAATATTATATAACGCTCTTTAAATACGGTTTGCACTATAAAACGACACATAGCACTTTGAAAGGTAAGTATGTGCAATGAGTAATAACAAACCAGCGAAGAAGAAAGTTTGACGGCAACAAACGACCGTTTGTTTGACCGTACCTAAGTCAAAGTGCGAATCTGTCAATCGTTCGAGATATTCATGCCCTACAACTTTTGAAACTTTTACAGCAGCTTTAAGCCTATTCCTGAAAAAATTGGCATGATGCGGATGATGGTATAACTCTAATCAAAGTATAAAGGACTTTTTAAATTAAGTACTTCGAAAAGACGTGGCTAGGAGAAAATCAATTTTGGTACGAAGATGCAAGAGATCAATTTCCAAGCATGAACTGCAATCAACAAATTCCGTCATTAAAAAAGAACAGATGCTAAGAGAAGGACTTACTGTGGGTCAGTTTCTGGAAGTTTCGAAAGTTTCTCTGGTTGAAAAATGGCAGCAATTCACAAAATACCAAAAATAAACCTTCTGTAACAATTATAAAATAAACAACCAAAATTTTCACCGATGCTTATCAGTGGGTTAAATTCGAATCGAAATTGTTTGAAGAAGAAGAAGATGAAAAACAATTTTTTATACAAAAGCAAGAACTGCTACAAAAGTTTGGACCCAAGAAGATGTACAAATCTGGATACCCATTCGAAATGGAAATGTTTTGATACTTTACCTACTTATCTTAATGTTTACTAAGTGTTCCAAATTCAGACCTAATCCAAAGTGCGATTCTGTTATTTTATAGTGGGTAGGTCTTAGGTTGAAATGTACGATTGTATCATTTTATTATGGGTAAGGTTAAAAGTCAAAATCTACCAAATCCGAAGTGTGTTTGTATCTTTTTATAGGTATTAAACTTAAAGTGAAGATATAACTTATGCAGAGTGCAAATCTGCAATTTTATAGTTTGTAGGCACAAAGTCAGAAGAATTTGTCAAAAGTGCAATTATATATTCCCCATGTTTTTATCACATATCGAAAGTAATAATGGTGGTGCTGGGAAAAAATAAATAAATAAATACGTTTGGGTATTTATTTTTCTAGAAATTCCTATTCGAATTGTTTTCCTGTTCATTAACGTGATGGTCACATCAAGATCTTGACGAAAGAGGTACATGTAGGGTACGAGTCTTCATTTTTACGAAAAAAAAAAACAGATGCAACCCCAGAGTTGATTAAGTATTCAAAATTTTCAAGTTTCATGATACTACTATTTTTTGCGGATCTTCAATATCTGTTTAGGGTGTACCAATTTTGATGGGATTTGGGGGATTATGGTACTTCTAGCATATAAAGCGACAACCGAATAGACATGTCCTGGGCTCAATTTTCGAGACAAGTTTAAATATGAAACCCGCTTTTTGATACGTCGAGTCGTTTTGGAGCTACAAGGGGATTTTCAAAAGTTGGCATTTTTGAAAAGTCGCCATATCTTTTTTTATTATCAAAATTTCCGATTTTTCGAAAGGCTTTTTCTTCAGTTTTTTTGAAGACCAATCCACCACTGAAAACTAAAATGCCAAATTGCATTTAGTGTTTGCGATATAATACAAACTTGATATTTTTCCAATGAAAGATGCATAGGTAATTAATTTTTTTCTTGAAATCTACATAAAATTTCCTTTAAAATGATGTATCACACGCAACGATTTGATTATTAAAAATTACCATAGTTGGCTGCGACTTTGACATTGTGTGTAAAACAGAGATATACAATATTTGTAAATCCAGTGATACTTCAAAACTGCTTTTGATACTAAGTTTCATCAGAGTGAGCTTCGACAAAAACAAAAAGACTTTGGTTATATCAACCTACAAATATTTGCATGTTTGATGTAACCAAAGACTTTTTGTTTTTGTCAAAGCTAACTCTGACCAAACTTTTTCATTTTGAAGGCATGTCTCACTTGATTTTAGAAAAATGATATCTTTCATCTTACAGACAATGTCAAAGTCACAGCCAACTATGGTAATTTTAAAAAACGCGAAATATATAAAAAAAATGTTTCTCCAAAAATCGAAAATTTTGACAATAAAGAAGATAGAAAACTACTCGACGTATCGAAACGCGGTTTTCATAAATGTAAACATGTCTCGAAAATCGAACCCAGGACATGCTAGAAGTACCCTAAAACCAAATCCCATCGAAATTGGCCCACCCAGTACATATACACGAAAAAGATTTATCAATCAAAAACATATTTGTGGGAAACTTTCCAATGAACCATTTGAATTGACTTCGCAACTGTTTGGAACGGCGCCCCTTATTACATTCATAATAGATACGCGTATATAATTTTATACGTGCCCAAAAAATCGGTAAACATGCCATTAAGTTTTTTCTTCGGAATAAATCTGAATATTTATGACGAGAGTGCATCATCATAATATTAATCATACAGTTGATTTTCAGGAAAGGTTAGAAGAATTTAACCCATATTTAAAATTGGGGAGCCGGTATCACTGGAATGGAACATCAGGTATAAAATTGGCAAGGTGATCCAATCGTCTTGGGCGTTCAAGTAAATTTGTCTTATTCCCGACAGTCAGAGTATACCATAATATACAATAATTTATCATTGAATATTCGCTTATTACTACTTGGAATACACATAACCAACAATGAATATTAACTTAATATAAATATATATATATATATTTATATATATATATATATATATATATATATATATATATATACAACATATATATATATATATATATATATATATATATATATATACAGAGATATATATATATATGTGTATATATATATATGTATATATATATATGTATATAAATATATATATATATATATATAAAAATATATATATATATATATATATATATATATATATATATATATATATATATATATATACAGGGTGATTCATAAATATGTGTGAATATATTAACGGGAAAATTTTGAGCTCAAAATATGAAGATCTAACCCAATTAGCTTGTACAAAATATTTCTCTTTACTGATTTACAGGGTGTTTTATTTAGATTATTAAAAATTTATTTTGTTCATTACTTTAATGCTGCTTGATATTTCCTTATGATATTTGGCAGGATGCCCCCAAACAGAAATACAAGTAGTAGTGTTTGAGTTGAACACTTATTTTATGTTTATTATATTTTGAATATAAATTTATTTTCCGTTCTCCACCCGAATGAATCATTTCCCGTGGTTAGTTAAAAAATTGTGTATGCGCCATGTCACCCGCATAAATATCTCATTACTTTTTAAGCGTGCCATACTACCCGCTCTTGGAGGAAGAGATGGCTCATTGAGCATTTTTCTAAAATAATTTTTCAGTTGGCAAAAAAAATATTTTTCGTCTTATTTCATATATTTTTTCACTATCGTCACTTTGTAAAATACTCGGTATTCTCATGTGATTTATTGCTTTTTTCACCGTTTCAAAAAAAGAATCCGACTTTACCCTATAAATTGCTTATTGAATAGTTTTATCTATGATTTAATAAGATAAAATTTAGAATTATAAATATTGAATTCTTTCCCGCTAATCCACGAATAGACTTAGAGGGACATATTATATGATTAGTTTGCAAGTCCTTTTAGTAAATCTTCCCGTACAAAACACTAGAAATGACGGAGAAAAACCGGAAAAACCTAAATGACTTCATTCGTACATCCAATAAAGCGGTAAGAATTCCAGCATGTCACGAACTGGCAGAGGTAACGAGGTCCACAATGGAAATAAATCCGAGCAAATATTCATTGGTACGAGAGAGAAACGACTGCGGGAATTCAAAAGAAAACGGGAAAATGCACAATTGCACAACATTCCAGAAAAATTATTATGTCTGGCTTTCATACAAATAATAAAGACGAATCCATTAGAATGAAGATTCGATCTGATTCCACCACACACGCGATAGTTCGAAGTTGAAGGTCGCATTTAAAGGTTACCACACACCTTCGAATGTACAGTCGCAATAGTGTACATAATTCTTGATTTGGATTCGTTCAGCGCGGTCGAATACGGAAAATCGGAACGAATACTGTGTGCATTGCGACCTCCATAATATCTGAGAAAAAAAATGACAAACATATGCAAAAAGTTTTTACTTTTTTATGTTCGACGCTGATTGTAACGGTGGTTCTAGGACGTCTTGTTCGAGAATCATACGAATAGTAAACTACAAGGTCATGTAATAATGTAATAGGTATTACCTGGGAGATCACGCTTCGCTCACTATTTTTTGTTGTTGAAAAACCATTTTTTCTGAAAATATATGTATAGCTCCATCTTGTAGCAGTTTAAGGTAACAGTTGATTATCATCCATCGTCAACAATATAACTACCACAAAAATTTACGAGATGGCTATCATAAATTTTTTTTGATGTGAAGTAACTTTTTAATAAAAATACCAGTCAACTTAAAAAGTAAAACCCTAAATAAATACAAAATTGCATCCAAATTGTTAGGTCAGGTTGACATTTTATAGTCTCATAGTTTTCGCAAACCAATAGCAGGAGTGGGGTCAAACTCAGTAACTGTAACCCCATTTACATTAATGTTCATGAGGTTTTTAGTATTTTCAGAATTCAAGCGTGAGCAGTAAGTTGTTTTGATGTTGTTCATCGCACTGAAACCTCTATCACATGGTGCAGTCGATACTGGAAGGCATAGTATGACCGACATTAATTTTCCCAATATTTTTTATTGATGTAATTTTTTGTCGCACGCGTTGTTATTTTGGTAGCACAATGCGACCGCTCGTTGGGATACCTATATATATATATATATATATATATATATATATATATATATATATATATATATATATATATATATATATATATATATATATATATATATCTGTCATTTTAGCCAGTGGACGTTACAATATTATATATATATATATATATATATATATACATATATATAATATTGTAACGTAATTTCATAGAAAATTCTTACTTCTTAATGTCGCGTCAATTTAATCGTAGTGGGGATAAAAATTAATTGAAGCAATGAATGCATATTGTCGCCCCTTTTCCGATTTTGAAGCTGAATACAGAAGAACGTTTAGATAATTATTCAATTTTCAGAGTACATAATTTTGAAATTTTCTCAAATATCGTTTAAGCTAGGAGCCTACAGAAGACCCCCAGGAGTTTACAAGACCCCAGCAGTGGAAAAGACCACAAAGATCCCCAGGCGTCTACAAAACCTCAGGTGCTATATAAAAACCCAGGAGTCTAAGAAAAACCATCAGCCTTCCTGAATAATTTCAATTAAGACCATAAAATAATAGGATTGGATTTTTTGAATGACACACCAGTGAAATAGTGAAAGAAAAACAGCTGAAGAGGGAGACAGGTTTTCCAAACAAATTAATATCAGTATACCTATACTGATTCAATTGAGCTCAAATTTTATTAAAGTTTCATTTATTTCCATTTTTATAATCTTGCTTCAATAAATTAACTAATTATTTTTATACATAAATAGTGTATTTTATTAGTTTTTAATAGAGATTTTAGTGAAATTTTTTGAGCGTTTCATTGTCTCCGCACTAGAGGTAAATCAGGTTGAAAAAATATATATAATGAGAATATATATATATATATATATATATATATATATATATATATATATATATATATATATATATATATATATATATATATATGAAATTGTAAGCAAGCGCGCGGACAGGCAGCTACCATAAATAGTTTTATTGAGGTTAATTATTTTACATAGAATAGAATTATATAGGTAAACTCCTAAAGCAAGACCCTATCTAAATACAAAATTTCATCCAAATCGTTACAGAGCCGTTTAAAATAAAATAGATTAAAAAATCATTTTATTGAATTCATAGATCAATTATTTTATTTTATTGTTCACTTGAATATTATTTGTTGATTTTACCTAAGATACGGTCGCTATAAATACACTCATTATGCCCTAGGACGTTACGAGCGGGCATAATGGATCATAACGCCCGCTAATTGTACGACGAGAAATGAAGCAACTTCCATTGATTAAATACTTCATAATTCTTGTCGTATACGACTCTGGATTTCTCTGGCAATGAATTATTCGCAGCTTTAGCTGCATTTGCTATGATATTTTTGGGTAAATTCATTTTCATTTCCATTATTTCCATAAGACTACACAATGAAAGCAGCAATGACATTCACTAAATATGATGACAAAAATATTCACAAACGTCAAAATATCAACAAATGACATGCCTACTATGAGAAGGAAAATGGAAAGTATAGGAGCAATGAACCGATTTTAAAATAGATTTTTTATTATAATTTTCATTATAACATTTATCCCTCGAGATGAATGTTTCCCTCCGGGAGTTAGGATATATATATATATATATATATATATATATATATATATATATATATATATATATATATATATATATATATATAAAATATATGTATATATATATATATATATATATATATATATATAATTAATACAAGGAGTATTGCCGTAACTTCTAACTTATAAAAGGTTATATTGGGCACTCGGCAAAAGGAGGCTAGATTTAAATCAAACAACCATTGGTCATGAACATCTATATATACCGAAATATAGATGTTCATGGCCTATGGTTGATTTAAATCTAGCCTCCTTTTGCCGAGTGCCCAATATATCCTTTTATAAAAACAAATGAAATATATATATATATATATATATATATATATATCTTTATATATATATATATATATATATATATATCGCACTTGGTACATATATAACTATTTCGAAGCTGAAAGTATATCGTCTAATATGTCATCCTGCTATTTTTGAAATTCGTGTCCCGAATAAGGATAACTACCGTCATTCAACAAGGTGACAGAAAATGATAGACGCTTACAAAGTCTAAATTGTCATATAAGCCTCAACTCTATAGTAACTTCCGTTGAAAACTTGCGACGGTAACTAGACTCCCCAATAAATTACAGGATGTGTGGATTTCCGCAAACGGAATTTTTTATTACAGCCTACGCGCATCGCAGTTATTTTATATTCAAGTTATAGAATACCTCGTAAGTTAACGGTATGCAGATTTAATCAAATTTATTCGTCTTATCACCGCGATCAAATTTGCATCGATGCAACTAGAGTCGATATATTAATATTCAGCGAATTCAAAATTACGGCAAATATACTCAACAGTAACTTTTTTACTTAATATGTTAATGTTCAAAAAGCAACAATCCAAAAGTATGAAAAAACTGTAATGAGAACCATCTATTGAATGATAATATTAACAGAAAATTATAAATTGCGACTTTTTCTTCATTTTTGTAATTCAGTCAACTTGTTTACATGTACATAGATTTTACAGTTAAAGATCACGACTCAAATGAGAAAAGCTACAAAAAAGTAGATGTATTGTTTCGAAATCAAACACCCAATCTACAGGAAAAAAAATTTAATACTTTACTCAAAGGAATTGATAATTCAAAGTTTCCGTTGAAAACTTGGGCCGGTAACTAGACTCCCCAAAAATACAGGATCTGTGGATTTCCGCAATACAATATTGAAGATTGCGACGTTTGATTAAACTATAAAAAGATAGAAAAACACAAAGGAATAGATAATTCAGAGATTTGATGAGAAAAAATTATCAACTTTCAGGTTGATCATACCATATCGACTTGTTAATCATTTTTATATATTAAAACAGATAAGTCACTCCATGTAAATGAAATGTCACTGGAGGCGTACCCATCAATACAGCGTAAAGTGCATTTCACTACTCTCTACTCCTTAAGAAATTGTTTTATGGAAGGTAATTATGTTTTACCTACTTTATGAGCTGAGGTGAATACTATGTTATGTTGAAATATTTACAAAATCGTATTGTCCATTGACAGGACAGCCTGAATTTCAAACAGATGTTCTATCACTGGGGTTTGATTACTCAAATTATTTAATTAAAAAAACCTTTTTTTTAATTTGCGAGTATTGGAGTAGAAAACAAAATTTGCGAAATGCATCGTGGTTGAAGAAAAAAACATTATTAAAAATATATTATATATATATATATATATATATATATATATATATATATATATATATATATATATATATATATATATATATATATATATATATATATATATATATTTATATATATATATATATATATATATATATATATATATATATATATATATATAATTATTTATTCGAATTGTTGTTGCCTGTGATTTATTTTTAATCTCTTGATAATTATTAGCAATAACAGGCTGGTTGAATCTTAAAAAACTCGATTTAATTAATAAGTTGACGTTCCACTATGACATTCATAGTTATTCAAAACTTTTGAAAAAAATTGAAAATTCTTTGACATTTATTGACTTGAAAAAATTGAATAGATAAGATTGATCTGTTTTGTTAAAAATTCTTTCGGATGTAGCTGTTCTTTGTTATTTATTACGTGCTATTCAGTCTAATATTAACATTCAAAATTGTTATCATTAGAAGGCAAGGGAAACTACAGAAACCTTTACCTATGTAATGTTCGAAAATAATAATAATAGGGTACTATTTATTTAATAGAAAAGAAATTAGTCACGGGAAATATTAAAAAAGTAGAGTAGAATTATCGGTATAGAACGTTTATATGGAAGCAGCCGTTGACACGTGTTTCGGACTCTTTGGTCCTCATCAGAACGGCGTAGCTAAGTATTGGATTGAAAATTTGGAGATGAAAATAGTTTAATAAATAAAATCCTCTGTTATGGAAGAAAATCACTTATTTGTGGTTTATTGTTTGAACTCTCCGGTATGGGAGATTTGGTCAAACTTTGCCACGGAGGCGATTAATTCCATCCGAGAGATCTCAGAAAGAGTAAATTAATATTAAAAAAGAAAATTAGTTTTGGGAAAATATTAAACAAGTAAAGCAAAAATTATCGGTATAGTTCGTTTATATGGAAGTAGCCGTTGTTAATGAAATTTTTATAATAAAATCCTCTGTTATGGAAGAAAATCACTTATTTGTGGTTTGTTTGAACTCTCCGGTATGGGAGCTTTGGTCAAACTTTGCCACGGAGGCAATTAATTCCATCCGAGATCTCAGAAAGAGTAAATTAACATTAAAAAAGAAAATTAGTTTTGGGAAATATTAAACAAGTAAAGCAAAAATTATCGGTATAGTTCGTTTATATGGAAGTAGCCGTTTTTAATGAAATTTTTATTTAGAATTTCAAATTTTTTAAATGAAAAGAGGTACTAACAATATAAAACAATGTAGTTTGGGATCATTGCCATATTTTCAGCTTGCAATATTTAATTATTTATTCGAATTGTTGTTGCCTGTGATTTATTTTTAATCTCTTGATGATTATTAGCAATAACAGGCTGGTTTTTTAAGATTCAACCAGCCTGTTATTGCTAATAATCATCAAGAGATTATATAAATATATATATATATATATATATATATATATATATATATATCAATATATATATATATATATATATATATATATATATATATATATATATATATATATATATATATATATATATATATATATCAGAAATGAAAAATTTTTCGAAACTCGTTGTCTAGGAGGTCTTAAACAGATGAAAAAAATACTCCCGCACCTGACTGCTTTCCTTCGATACACTGCAATAGTATGTATTTTATGGAAAAAAAAATACGACTAGAAAAATAATACGCAACTCGGGAGGCAGTACCCCTGAACAGTATCGGACCGTTTAGCTAGCATTTGCTGCCTCTCGAGTGCAAACTTCATACCCAACTAGTATCACTTTCCTTCCTAGTAGTGTAAATAAATATTTTCGGCCATCGTCTGGAAAGTCTCCAGGACCGGGACCATGTTTCTTTGAGGAAATGGCACTTTTCCGCTCTAATCCGAAAATAGTCTAGTTAACAAGTGCTTTTTATTCAACTTTTTTTAGCAGTCTCAGAAAAATATGAGGAAGGTGTTATTTGATTCGGAAAAGCATGAAGATGTTTTTTGAAAAAAATGAAGTTCCGCTTACGAAAATTGTAAGATATAAACAATTCAACAAAGAAAAAAAAATAGGATTGGTTTCTTTGTGAATATCTCGAAACCTAATTGAGTTTTTTCATATTTAAGAAACTTTCAAAAAAAAGAGGAGATTTCCTACAAAAACTGTAGGACAAATATTTATAATGTTCCCAGAGGCGTGAGAATACGGCTAAAAACGGGTACTCTGGCTTGCGCAATTCACGCCCAATTGGGAAACTTATACAATAGAAATTATTTAACCATATTGAATATGAAAATTGAGAAATTTAAAAAATTCAGGCACTTGGAGGATGAATAATTTTAGTACCTATATTTTTCTGAGGTTTCTATATTTTGATTTTGAAATTGATAAACGGGAATCAATTTAAATAAAATAAAATATTTTGTTTTATTTTCGGTACAAGTCCCGGGATCCCGGGATTAGTTGCCCCTTATCCCAAAAGACCCGAGATTGACACCCTTGTTGCGAACATGAACACCAAATTATGAAATAACACTTTTTCTTCTCATTTGTTTTCCATGAGAGGGATATTCAATTTCACAATGAAAACGTTCGCCTTTGTTGCGAGTATTCCAGCTAACGTAATATCTAAAATCGAAATTAAACATTCTGCTCTTTGATGTTTCTCGAACACGACACGCTCGACCGTTCCGAGGAACAATAGACGATAAACCTTCGAAAGTTTCGCGGCGAATCGACGAACTTACCTACGAGAAAGATAGCATTTTCAATTTTATTACGTCGCAAAGAACGGGTTCCAAACAGATAGTTTACGCGACTACCGCAAACGCGAAATGATAACGATTACTTATTTAACTTTCGAACAAAGTAGATTCCGAGAACTAATTGCTTTTTAGGTCCTTTTCGAAAACTCCGGAGCGAAGTTTTCAAATAAAAAGGATCAGTCTGCTTTGTGTAGAGTGATTTCCGAGAGATAACCTATCTCCTTCAATTAATTCATTTATAATAATGCCCGCAAACCTGCTGGCGAAAAAAAAACATTCTCTTTGGAATGAGTTAATGTATTTGATTTATCAAAAAAAAAAATCGCAGCTGAGCTCCATCACTAAGGTTGTATTTTTCGCGCGAAATGCAATTCTAACGGATTGAATTATCTTTTGAAAAATCACGTAATTTTTTTTTTCGCAAGAAACAGTATCAAATTGCGAGAAAACTTGGTGAATTAAGTAAAAAATGTTTCGCCGCTAAAATATAGCATATAACAAATATGCAATTTAAAAAATTTCACGTGAGATTCGGGTTGGGGAAGAAGGGGTAATGCAAGAATCCATGACATCTCACTAAGGGGGGAGAGGGAGTCAAAAAATCGCCAAAATTATCACACGTGATTAATGGATTTCCCCTTAATTGAGACAAAAATATGTATCAAATTCTATGAAGTAAGGGTGAACTACAACTGAAAGGATAGTTAAACAACAATATAAACAACCTTTTATATTTTATATCTTGTCATTTTATACAATGAATCGCAGCATCTTAATGTAGTTTATCGATTATATCATGATTGAATACCCAATTGAAGCACATTTTTCTCAAATTACTCATTTAAGCATGAAAAAGTCTCTACCCTGGCTTGTCCCCTTGACGTTTTTGGTTGAACATGTAGACATTATATACTTTCTTTATCGTAGTTGCCCAGTTAAATTATATTTAACGCAAATTCAAATAAGTATACTCAATGAAGAAAAAATACAATAATATTTGTTAAGTTTTAATTATTCTTTAACATTACTTTTGTCCCGCTTTTTTTGTGTATCTGGCAAATTCCGATCCGCTAAAACAAACCAAATATCAAACGGCCATTTTGCAAATGGCGCTCAATGGCACTTATTGACGACAATTTAGTAATACCAAATAAAGAAGCGGTTCAATGGTAGTTATATGTTAATTGGTGCGACGCAACACTGGGGTGCAATTGTTTTAGCAGGGTGAACGTGTCTCCACTGGTAAGTCGTACTATTTATATAATTTGCTTAATTTACTTAGCATTAGTTGTTTGAGTTCAACAATAGTGTGATAGTTAACGTGTGACATAATATCAATCCAAAATTAACGTGCGTTAATAAAAAAAATTCAGTATATGAAGAAAACGTCTCTCCCCTGTTGTATTTCCCCTGGCGAGATTATTAACAGGAGAAGTACTGAATGACCAGGCGAGATAATTTTGATAATTATATGTTTGTATAAACTAATTTAAAGATAGCTAAAGTTCTAATTCAGATATAGTTAAGTACAATGTTACATGAAAATTAATTTTATTAATAGTTTTATCACATCAAACCTTTCCTTTCACCAAAAAAGTCTTGATTTTTTACCCTGCCTTATGTATTCTCCCTGGCTACCTAAAAAATAACCATAAATGTATAAATTGACTTGCCCTTACGTAAATGTGCACTTCGAAGAAACTGAAGTCGTAATATACGTGTTAAATCAAAAAACTTCAACTTTTTTCCTTCGCCGCATCCTCTATGTAATTGAGACCTCTTATCGTAGAATGACCCATATATATATATATATATATATATATATATATATCTATATATATCTATATATATATATATATATATATATATATATATATATATAGTATATATATATATATATATATATATATATAATATATATATATATATATATATATATATAATATATATATATATATATATATATATAAATATATATATATAAATATATATAAATATGTCACCGGAAAATAACAAGAACCGCAAGTTTATAAATTTCCTAGGAAATTTATAAACCTTCGTAGGATTCTAAACGAGAGATGAATTGTATTATTTTACGCCCACATTTTCGCAAATTGATAAACTTACCGAACTCGCGTAAAATAATAAGTGAGCAATAACCGAACGCCATGTGCGCTCTGATTGGTTGAATAAGTCACGTGTTCCTTCTCCTTCCTCTCCACCACCATTGGTCGCCACGGAACGTAAACAAACCGGTTACTCGTGTGTTTTTGTAAAGTTTTTGATATTTCAACTATAATGGAACTGTGAAAATAGTTTTATTTTGCTAAGGTTACTAAACTAGACCCATAATGAATGACCTAGAAGCAGCGGACAGCAAAAATGGTGAAGATAGAGCGGTAATTGCTGGAAAATTTGTTGACGAAGTGAAATTTACCACAGAGCTACGAAAGTTTTATAGTGGCCATGACCAAAATAGTAAGAAGTCGGAGTGGACAGGAGGAAGAAATTAAAAATGTCATTAAAATGTTTTATGATGTTTTTCCTCTTTTAATGAACCTCTTTAATATCGTAGAACACGATTTCTGTTGTTTTATTTTGTTAGAGTGAAGTAGGGGTCATAAGCATATTATGTGAAAACGTAATCCTGTATTATAGGTACCTGCCTAGTTTTAAAGTAAAAATACTGTAGGTAGGTAATCGAAACTGATAAATTCATAGTTTGGCAAGTCTGATTGTACCTAAGTCTATGGACTCAAGCATTGCCACTGTCAACATCGACCAATCAGAGAGCAGTGTATTATTTGCCGTATTTTAAAGAAGCGTAACATTAAAAGCTCTTCTGTGATTGGACGAACCGTTTAGAATCTTACGAATGGATATCCGTTAGTTTATAAACTTACCACGAGTCGTCGCAAATTGATAAATTTGCGAAAATGTGGGCGTAAAATAATACAATTTATCTCTCGTTTAGAGGATTATAAATTTCCTAGGAAATTTATAAACTTGCGGATCTTGTTATATTCCGGCGACATTGTATATATATATATATATATATATATATATATATATATATATATATATATATATATATATATATATATATATATATATATATATTCGATGGGTTGGTACTTCTTGGGTCACTCTCGTATCAAATCATAATCCAGTCCAGTTAGCGTGTTTAAGTACGCGCTGGCAAGTCATCTATGGGGAAACAGTTCGTCACCTTCCCATGTTGTCCTTGTTGCGCTTTGATTAATTTTAGTACGAAAACGATTCAATTCTGCTGCATTAGTCATACGGATCTATTTTTGAGCGGGACGAGTGCCGATGCCGCAACCGAAACCCGATTATATTGACTTTGCGCGACGTTGAAGTTACGGCATGTAATTCGTGCCGAGTTGAATGGTCGAGTAACGTATCCACGACTGATAAAATGATATTTTATAATAGGAAACGAGTTATCAACCTCGCCGATACGATTTGTTGCGAAAACAATATATAAGGAGTAACTCTTTCGAAATATTTCTCACGAAAAAAACGGAATATTTTCCCCGTAGATCGAAACATTGCTGAATTTAAAATAACTGCATGAGTCAGTTCACTGTATCATAGAATCGTTGGAACGAGGCGCTTAGGACAAAAAGAAGCAATGTTTTAATTCACTTTAAAGCTACGGTTCCACCAGAGGAGCGCATTGAGGAACATTTTGTTGCTGTTTCTCCTTTTTGCCAAGGGTAGAAACTTATGGCAACAATCAAAAATTTCTTGTTTCCACTGAAGCAACTAAAATTGTCAATAGTTGCATATTGTTTAGTAGAAACTAGTGAGAGCCTCCATCGCCTATTAAATAGATCTGTGAAAAATATAGATCGATAAAAATATAGTTTCTCGATCGCCGAGGAGTGCTAAGCCCGTCCCTGCCTCTGTCGAACGGGCGCACCATCTGGTCGCTGTCAATCTCGAATTCGTGCGGAATCGGCTAGATACTACGACCTCATTGGGCCTCGCCGTGCCGAAACTTCTCGATAGAATTCAACCCGTCCAACTATCGGCTCCAAAGGCGGTCACGTGAATGCGAGTCCATGTGACGCGAAAATAGTTATTAAGCGTCGGAGAAACGTCAAACTTCAAACGTTCGATATCGAAGATCGGCGTCGCGGTCGGGAACGGCACATAGCCTAAGCACTACAAAAAGGTCAGCGGCGATCGATGAGGCCCTTCGGGCCCCGCGATTTGGGGCCGATCTCCTTATCTCGGCTTCACAAGTTTGCCATGATGCGGCCCTCGGCCGCCTGCATTTCAGGTCGAATTTGGCAAACCAATTATTTATTTAGTATTATATACTAGTGAGAGGCTCCCCCGCCTATTAAATAGATCCGTGAAAACTATAGATCGATGAAAATATAGTTTCCCGAACCACGATGAGTGCAAAGCCTGTCCCTGCCTCTGTCGAACGATACGCGACGCGTCAAGTGCTGAACCCGTCCCTGCCTCTGTCGAACGGGCGCGCCATCTGCTTAGTGTCAACCTGTAGTTTGTGCGGAATGGGTAGAATACTACTATACTCCGCCGTGCCGAAACTTCTCGATAGAATTCGACCCGTCCAACTGTCGGCTCGAAAGGCGGTCACGTGAATTGAAGTCCATGTGAAGCGAAAATAGTTCTTAAGTGTCCGGAATGCATCCGTTTTCGCGAATTTCGGAGAAACGTCAAACTTTAAACGTTCGATATCGAAAATCGGCGTCTCGGATCGAGGCGAGACGTAGCCTAAGCACTACGGAAAGGACGTGGGCGATCGACGGGGCCCTTCGGGCCCCGCGATTCGGGGCCGATCTCCTTATCTCGGCTTCGTAAGTTTGCCAAAATGCGGCCTTCGGCCGCCTGCATTTTGGGAAGTCGAATTTGGCGAAGCAATTATTTATTTAGTATTATATACAATCAACATTTGTTGCCGAAACATGAAGAAATTTTAAGGAACATTTTGGAACATTTACGGAAACACGCAACAACAACAAAAATGTTCTTCCGGTGGCACTGTAGCTTTAGCGCTTATCGAGATATCAACGCTCGCTATTTTTCAACAATCTACACTTATATGTCGTTTTCGAACTTTGGAGGAAGTCGACTTTTTCTCTCACAATTTTGCTGTTCATTCAACCACAAAAAGGCTAAATGCAAAAGTGGAAGGTAAGAACTTTTTGAAGCATAATTCTCAACTAAATCAAGTTCTAAAAACAATCGACTGCTTAACACTTTTTTCAAAATTATTGATCAAATGATGTGAATTGATTCCACCAAAATTAGTCCAATTTACTGAGTACATAAAACTAACTTCAGTGGATTATATATAACGTCAAGTCACCCCGACTCAAAATCTATTTACAGTTGCTTCGATCTTATTAGGTCTCTTCAGTGCAGTTTATTTGACTCGGAGTGAATTAATGTAGTTCTAAATGTTCCCCAATACCAATACTTGCTGCCATATTCTCAATATTCAAAAATCAATTTATGAAAAATATACTAAGTAGTTGATAACAACCCATAGCACCCTCTGCCAAAGATATTGGAGAGCAACACTTCTTGACAAGAAGATATCTACTCTGTAATAGTATGCAGACTTTTTCTATAATTCACTGTTGGATTGGGAATGGAGATTTCGCGAAGATAACCAGATCCCTTGGAAAGTTGTTAGATAATTTTTAAATTATTGAAGAATTTTCCTTGTCCACTTTATGTAATAAAAGAAACTGATTGTGGTCAACTTGTATATTTTTCATGAATTGATTGTTAACTTTAGTGTAATCAAGCTAAATGTTTTACTTCATTTCATTAATAATTTTAAAATAAGTTCTATGTGATACTTTATCACATCAAGTTTTCAAATATAGGCAACAATCGTTTCACTGATAAAGAAGTTGTACCAGGGATATTACTAAGAATCATATAACTGGAAATAACAAATATTTGTTTTATTCATTGTTCATAATGAGTTCTTTTAAACTGATAATAACTATATAGTTCTTTGTATGTTAAACTTTGTTTTCAATGTCGAAGATAATTTGTCACTTCTTACTTCACTGCTTGGATTTTTTAGGTAGATACAATAATTTGAACTACATTTAAGTAGGCAACTTTTTATCTATATCTTGGCATGCCTGAATTTTTACTTCATTATCGAATTTAATGACAGAATTCGAACAATTCTACTGAAAATTTTATACCAGTTAATTTTAGCCAATCAGATGCCTGCATTTTGACACGTTGCTATGACAATAACCTAATTTCTTCGGAAATTTCCCTGCGAAGAGGGAAATTAATAAGTGGAAATTTCCCTCCGGCTTGACAGCTGTCATAAACACAGTGGCGTAAAATATTTCTGATTGATATTTATTTATAACTTAATTATAGCTACATGTTATTATCTGTTACAAATTTCAAATATATTAGAAATTCCTTTTCCGAATCTTTTCTCCTCAATGGCGAGTAAGGTAAGGATCCGTTGTTTTTTTTCATTAAATGTCTATGCTTCATGAAATAATAGTAATACTTCGATACCATTTCGTTCTTTTCCACACAGGATTTATGGGTGAAATATGGAATAGTTTCACGAAGAGTATTGCTCATGTTCTCAAATAGATCTTCTTGTTCAGGTTTTAGGCCTGAATTTTTCACCAAATCAGTTAAATACTTTACATTTTTATGATAAACTTTAATATGCTCACATTCTGTTCAAAAGGAAGATTGTACATGTCGCCATTCATTCGAATAATAAATATTTTTTCTACGAGCGGGCGGAAAATTTAATTTTCCACACACATTTTAGTGTGAAAAATTAATTCTCCCGCACCGTGCGGAAATGGAATAGCAGGGTTTTTTCCGCACTGTTTGGCAATGTGACTCTTTACGAATTGAAATGCGTGCGGGAAAAGGGTTGAAAGCGCACAATAAACTATAAGCACTTATAATCAGATAAAAATATCTCAACTTTTGATTAGTTCTGTTGACTTTCCTCACGCTCGTAGAAAAACCATTGTACCTAACACTTGCGGAAAATGTTTTTCCGCACTCGGCTGCTTCACCGAACTCCGCTACGCGTCGTTCGGTGAACAGCAGACTCGTGCGGAAAAATTCATTTTCCGCACTTGTTAGGTAAATAGGTATAATTAATTATCTGTATTTTACGACACCCAAGTGAAAACAATG
The DNA here is from genome assembly GCA_030704885.1 of Cynegetis impunctata. Classification (NCBI taxonomy): domain Eukaryota; kingdom Metazoa; phylum Arthropoda; class Insecta; order Coleoptera; family Coccinellidae; genus Cynegetis; species Cynegetis impunctata. The sequence continues at coordinate 951,431 of JARQZK010000003.1, forward strand.
CAATCAATTATAAGAAACCATAGACATAAGGCACTGTCACGATAATAATAGTATGTCACCAAATTCATGCTCTAGGGAGATTATAAGTGAATATTGTAAATAAAACTTCACAGTTTTTGATTTTCACTATATTTTGTTGACATGAGAATTGTTTCGCCGAAACACAGTGGCTTCTTCAGATGTATAGTACATACTAACTTTTACAACGAGAATATCGAAAACGTTGTAAAAGTTAGTATGTTTTATACATCTGAAGAAGCCACTGCGTTTTGGCGAAACAGTTGTCATGTTAACAAAATATAGTGAAAATCAAAAACTGTGAAGTTTTATTCACAATATTATAATGGATTTTCATCAAGTATCGGCCCAATCAATTAGTTAATTCTACTGAAAATGTTCCTGTTTTTGTACATAATTTTATCATATTGAAACTTTCCAATCCAGCTATCATCTCGAAAATTTCCAATTCAGAGAATTTTCTTAAAGTCTTAAATTATACAATATGTGCAATTAACCGAGTGCCTTGGAATCTTAGTTTAAAAAAAATTATTTACTTCAGAAGCTACACGCCGTTTGAGGACCGCTGTGCTGTGTAATGTCTTTATTCGAAAACATCAACCCGTGTGGTCATTATGATCACGTCTCGATAATTAAAGGACCGACATTTAGGAACATAACCTTCTCCTCCAATCTCGATCCGCTCCATAGAATTATACGGGTTTTTATATTAATTCAAACAAAGAAGTACTGTTGTTCATCGAATGATATTAGTCCAGGTATGCTGGCCACAATTTTCGATGAGAAACTTGAATCTAGGAAATCTACCAGCAATGTTGTGAATATATGAACAATGACATTATTTGTCATTATTTTCCCTGAAAATAATAGAACCATTTCACTATATAGAAAGTCAACAATGAAGTGCGGGAGTGGTTTAAGAGGTTTTTTTGATGTCTGCGCATATATATATATATATATATATATATATATATATATATATATATGTATATATATATATATATATATATAATATATATTATATATATATATATATATATATATATATATATATATAAATATATATATATATATATATATATATATATATATATATATATATATATATATATATATATATATATATATATATATATATATATATATATATATATATATATATATATATAATATATATATATATATATATATATATATATATATATATATATATATATATATATATATATATATAATATATATATATATATATATATATATATATAAAATATATATATATATATATATATATATATATATGTATCACTAATATATTATATTGAATAGTCAGCATTCAGCATATTCATATTAATCAAAATCATATTATTTTATACACCTACCTTCCTTTCAACCTACATTATATAATAGAATTTATTAATTACGATAGAAGGTATTTACATTTACTGCTTAATGCATTTCATTCATTTCAAGATTTTATATAAACAGTGGCAACGCTGCAGAGCCTTAATAAGGTATAGACGCTTTCATTATTCCATATGTCATGCCAGAGAGAAAAGGAAACGCTGAGAATAAATATACCTTACTCTTTTCATTGTTTATAGAAAAAACGGGTAAAAGCAACACCGATTGAAGCTAACTGCTCGGTTCAAAAAGGATGCATTAATTCTCATACAATGTCAACCAATCACAACTCTAGGCTTTCGGGTAAAATTGAGTGAATTCGTTGGAAAGCATTAATTGTAGTCACTAGTGGAGGACACAGTTTGTTTTGGTTTTAATTTATTTTGCTCGCGTATTGTTTTTAAAATGAGTTCGGTTACTGTAGTTAATTTTAAGAATTTCAATGGCGACCAACTGGAATATTTTTGTTATCCCATAACTTTAGTGCACTAAGTTATGACGATAAAGTTTTGATAAAAACATTGCGACCTACCCCAGAATTGAAAAATTTGGTGCAGCGTAACAAACAACAAAATCGCGCTTTTAATATCAGAAATTACAAGAGACATCCTTGGCTAACCGGATCACAGGTAAAAAATAAATTATTTTGTTGGCAGTGTTTATTTTTTACTAGGGAAAATGTCTGTCTGTTTTATTTTAATCTATTTTTGGGAGCGTCCTATTTTATTTTTGGCAAGAAAAAACTCTCACTCTGTTGGTTCTTGCTGGGCAACAATTGATTAATTCCTTGAATAGGTAACAAATTCGTTAAGTAGGTAGGTAGGTACCTATTTTGTGAAAGAAAAAAAAAATTTGATGAATACTTAGATGAATTGATTAATTGGCTGAAAAGATTTTTTGTGAATATTGTAAATAGGAGTTGTAGGTCTCAAGGTAGACACTCGAAAGTGAGCAATTTTTTTCGCAAAGAAATTAATATTTTAGAGTGCTTGTTTCACTTTGATTTTCTTTAAGTTATAAGGCGGTTGACCTTGAAATCCTAAAAATTTTCGCCTATGGTTCATTTTTTAACACCTCTTGTAGCCTCCTTAAACCAACACCTCACGAGCCGCCACTCATACATATATATATATATATATATATATATATATATATATATATATATATATATATATTATATATATATATACATATATATAATATATATATATATATATATATATATATATAGATATATATATATATATATTATACATATATACATATATATATATATATATATATATATATATATATATATATATATATATATATATATATATATATACATATATATATTATATATATATATATATATATATATATATATATATATATAATATATACATATATACATATATATATATATATATATATATATATATATATATATATATATTTATATATATATATATATATATATATATATATATATATATTCAAACTTTGGGGAAGGAGTGGTGGATAGGTGTATGAGCAGTGGCAAAATATGTGGAATTTAGTTAAGACTAATATATCTAAAATTCCGCTTTCTGAGGATTTTGGGAGGGTGTATGAAGCTAAAAAGGCTGTTTCTGAAGGATTTTTGTAACCCTAAACTCCATCAAATTGAGTTTGAGACTTTTTACTTAGTTTGAGTTGATGCTAAGGAAGTGCCATTTGGAGGTATGAATTTTTTTCCCGCCACATTTCTTAGTAATGCCAACGAAGAAGATTTTCCCTATTTAATTTTTACTCAGCGTATTTTCTCTTTGAAGGGAAAGTGCGACCTTATTGACAATTCCAGAATATAAAATATTTTAAACTATGATGTTTTCCCGTTTTCTCAATTTTCTGCAATTCAGAGTAGTTTTTAGTAAAGGACTACTGTTAGTTGAATTAATAACTTCTCATACAATGTTAGATACAATGCTTGAGGAGGCTAATATCAAATTATATAATGGATAATCCGGGCTGGGTGGCGACAATATGTCAAGTGTAAACTAGACAGTAGAAACCATCGATAGGAATAACTGTTCTGCGTGATCAGTTCGATTCCTGTAAGGGAAATACTTTATAAGTACATAGTTCAATTAGGTTTATATAGAGTTGGAATACTATAAGAGCAAGAACGCTTCCCTGGGTCGCACCTTCGCCAGTTAAAAAAGGGTTACGTAGATCTGGAATAATGGTGGTGCAAGACTCTGATCAACATTAATTCGTCAACGTATTGAAAACTTATATTCGCAAATTGTGGAAAGTGGAAATTGACCACATCTTCCACACTACCATTACGACTTGTTATTCTCTTCATCCAATTACTTAGTTCTGGTTACCGACAATTCCACGACACCTCCGAAAGAACGTCTACGATATATTTTCGAATTATTATGCCTGTAGTGACTTGAAAAATCCAAGTATACCACTCGTCCAAGTATCATCATTATTAAAGAGAAATTACCACGTTGGACTGCGCAGCTTTGCCATAGACAGCTACGTAGCTTGTTTCATTTCCGTCTATAACCTGATGGTGATTTTCAGTTAGTAATCAGTCACAAAAAATATTACGGAAAAAAAAAACATTCGCTATCTCCATTTCGTCACTTTTAAAGATGTGACACATGAAAGGAAATTGTCTGGGGAAAAATTAAGACGGAATCAGTTATTTTCCAAGCCAAACTCGCTTGAAAACGAAGACCTTGTGCGATAGTTGGGACCCTTGAAAGCTGTCGCACATTAATATGACTATTTCAGCTGCAATTCAGGAACGATAGAAAACGAAAAAAGATTCTCGGATGAGCATCGTATGACTTGATGAAGTATTCGAATCGAAATTCCAACAAAATGGACAGAAATCCTAGATGGAAAGAGAAAACTTCTGGGAAAATCGAGATAAACTTTCCCCGTCTAAATATTTATTATGACATTTGGGACATATTATTTCCGAAAGATTGCGCTCTCGAAATTTATTCCCTGAATTTAATATAGTTCACGGAAATATCGATAGTCGCAAAATATATCTTAGAAACACGCTAACATAGATTCATATTAACGGTACACAGGGAGGACAGGTCTATTTTCCATTCAACCATATATATAATTCGAATTATACTGTTAACTAGGTTTCTATATATCTATAAGTCAAATGATTGAATTTCTAGGTTAAGTACCTATTGAAATAATTCATTCTATATAAATTAACGTTTCGGCGTATTTGCCTTCTTCAGTACGTAACAAACCATTATTGACATCTAAAAACATACTAACATAAATAATAGTAAAAATATATTTCTGCGAACATCTCACTGTCTACTCAATACTGCCATTCATGTCATCGTCATCGTTGCGTTCTGCAGTGTGTTTCTGTGTCTCTTATCTTCTTCTAGGGCCAACTAGTGTCGATTATACACTCATATTTTTTCACTATATATATTTCATATATTTCACTATATATATATATACTATTGATTTCTCTCTTCCTCTCGATTCGTTGGTATTGTCTCTGTTATATCATATTTTTTTAAAGTTTTGATATTCTTGATTCTGGGCACAATGAAACCTTTCTCAATATAAGTTTTAAGTCATATAATAAGACATGGATGATGTTTCGGCTGGATTTTCAGCCTTTCTCAAATCTATCTTTCGTAATAAATAATAATAATAATAATATATATATATATATATATATATATATATATATATATATATATATATATATATATATATATATATATATATATATATATATATATATATATATATATATATATATATATATATATATATATATATATATATATATAATATATATATATATATATATATATATATATATATATATATATATATATTATTTCGAATTCGCAACAGCAAACTCGGTTCTACAAGACTATCCATTACCGTTACGATAAGGTCTACGAGAACGATTTAAGGTAATTAACATGACGGTGTGTTATTGAATAACATCGCTTCAAAATTCATTCTCCATAACTTGAAATGCACAACGAATATTCACTGATGATATACCAGTTTTCGATCGTGGTAAATAAACTAAATCGTTGTTATCGATACCGATGATATGATTGCAATTAAACATATCACATATTGACTACATTATATAAAAACATTATAACCAAATGGATAGTAGTATAAACTCACCATACACTGATATTTAAAAGGATATCTTAACATAATTAAAACAAGATAACGTTAAATAAGAATATAGTAATCTCAAATGGACATTGCCACCAAAAAAGGAAATAATGGAACGTCATCTAATATTTGATAAATACTAAGAAATATTAAAATCTTATAAACAAGTATATTAGAGTCTTGTTTTTGAGATACTTTTGATGGTTCTTTTCGCATTTTTGATTATTATTATTACCTGGGTGGGTAGTACTCATTAACATTCAGATAGCTCAAGAGTTACCTTGATATCGCTGATTATCTGTTTACATTCCTGAATGTTAACTATACTGATAAAACCGAAACTGCGGTACTCTGTTGACTTTCCATTTGATTGATTACAATATAAGGAAGCAAGATTCATATATGAGATAATGAGATTTGTTAATGATTTATTGGAGATCTCATGGGTGATTTAATCATTTGGAGGGTGGATTTAATTATCAATTTTTAAAATGAATTTCCCAAACTAGGTATATATATATATATATATATATATATATATATATATATATATATATATATATATATATATATATATATAAATATATATACCGAGTGTCCACGGAAGGTGGCGCGCGCCTATAACTTTCTTGTTTCCGGAGATAATAAAATGAAATTTAAAAGATCTGTTTAATGCATAAAACTGCATTTTTTGACAAGTAACTCAACTTCATGCAACTTCCTGTTTCACCGGAAGTGACATAAACTTTCGATTTTTAAATGGGACACCTGGTATATTTTCAGTTTTCTTGTCGCCATATGACATTGAGAATACAACCATGTATCATTTGTTACTTTTTGTAACTTTTTTAAAAAAAATTTTCCAAATAAATTCTTATTCTAGAGGGCTATGGATGCGTTCAAATAACTAATTACTGTCCTAAAATGTTTGTTAAAATACAATACTGTTTTCGATCAAAATGTTTCAGCTTTGTGCCGTTCGATTTTAAAACTTTCATTACTATTTTTTTTCAAATGGCAATATGGTGGCTCGTCGGGTTAAAAAAAAAAGATAATTTTATTACGATTAATTTAATACCGCACTCTAGGTATTAGGTTGAAAGGAAAACTTTCAATAAAAATCCCATAACCTTAGAACTTTCTTTAAATGAAGAATCTTATTGAGATTAAAATTTGAAATCATCGTGTAATTTGCCATTTTAGGACCAAAATTATTTATTTGAACGCATCTATAGCCCTCTAGAATAAAAATTCATTTCGAAAAAAAATAAAAAAAACGGTTACAAAAAGTAACAAATGATACATGGTTATATTATAAATGTCACATGAAGACAAAAAAACTGAAAATATACCAGGTGTCTCATTTAAAAATCGAAAGTTTATGTCACTTCCGGTGAAATCGGAAGTTGCCTGAAGTTGATTTACTTGTCGTAAAATGCAGTTTTATGCATTAAACAGATCCTCTGAATTTCATTTCATTATCTCCGAAAACAAAAAAGATATAGGGGCGAGCCACCTTCCGTCGACACCCGGTATATATATATATATATATATATATATATATATATATATATATATATATATATATATATATATATATATATATATATATATATATATATATATATATATATATATATATATATATATATATATATATATATATATATATATATATAAATATAATATATATATATATATATATATATATATATATATATATATATATATATATATATATATATATATATATATATCAGACATCACTATTTACTTTCGATTGAGCTTTCGATACAATGTAACAGTTTATTATTTTAGGGTAAAATACGTTTATAAAAGTTTACTAAAACGTTAGGGGTTGCTACGTATCGTATTCAGACTCAGGCATTCTTCATCGAATGATTATCTCTGGAAGGCTATTGATTAGAAGGTAGGTACCAAATTTAATGAGACGCTTCAGGCGAAACACCCACATCGCATCATAATAAGCGCCTATCTTTATATAGGTACAGTTTCAGATCTTGGTAAATAGTTACGAACGATTCCAAGAATTGAGGAAATTTTCATTGTTTCCGGAAATAGAAAGAACCCGCGTCATTAAACGTGGCAAAAAATTCCAGGAAAAAAAGAGATTCCTGCAGTCAGGACCCGATCTATTCAGGGGCGAGCCCTGCAAATGCAAAGAGCGGCAAAAATTGCGAGCGGTAGCACAATTTACAGAATAACATGCTTATAACTTAGTGGACATCCATTAATTACGTTCAAAGTTCAGGGGGATGGGGGGAATGGGGTCGAGCCAAACGGCAAATATCACGTCATTTCTTTCCCTCAAGAAACAGTGTAAAATTGCGAAAAAACTCGGTTAAATGTTTCTCCACTAAAATATGATTAAATCATACACAATACTAATTAGGGCGGTGTAATTATGAACTGATAGAATAATTTATTAACTATTAATACATTAATTCATTTGGAAACAGTACATTCACATATTAAATGTGAATTGTTAATAAATACCTATTTATTATCAACTAGAAATCTTAAATACTAGTCTTAACAAAAAGAAATTATAAGCCAATTGTTTTTTTAAATGAACATAATGTAAACAATCACTTAGAGGGAGAGAGAATGGTATATTGTTTTGACTGTACTATAAATCATTCATTATACGTGTGCTTCCTGAAGTACAATTATACCTATTATTCACTAGTGTGTATAATGGTTTATTATACACTGCATGACGTCACACTCGAAACGTATGTCCAAACTTGAGACTATCATTCACATTGTTAGGATAGTATTGTTATTAGATTTTTAGGTTTTATGTAACTAAGATAACTTTTAGGCAAATTATTAAACTAATATTTAATATAATGCCCAACTTATTGAATATTTACTCTAATAAATTATCTATTTCATTTTTATCAGAGTGAAAGAAAGGAATGGAATCGATGTCAAGTGAAATAGTTGACGTTTACGTGAGTGTGCAGTTTTCAGTGAACACAGAAAATGTTATGTCAACGCTTTTGATAACTATTTTTATTGTTGAAAATGCAGATTATTACTAATTTTTTCGAGGAAGTCGTGGACAAAGTATAGTATTCTACTCGCACAAAATTACAATTTTTCACTCGGGTGAATTGCGACACTCGCTTGCAGCTCGTGTCGCAAACTTCACCCTCGTGAAAAATAGCAATCATTTTGTGCTCGTTGCATAATATACTATTATTAAGAGTAAAAGTGATACTTTTTGTGGCGAGACTAAATGTTTGTCGGCTGAACGCAGTGAGGCCAACAATTTTAGTCCAGCCACAAAAAGTGCTTTTCTACGAATAAAACATGCGATTTTTTCCGCAAATGGTGTTCAAACGATAGAATTAAGATGATATTTTCAAAAAGGATTAGATGTGAAGAAACGTAAAACTAGATTGCTCTGCTTACTGGTTTTGTACATGTCAAGGAAACACAAATTTGACAATTCAACAAAATAATTGTCAGAAACATTTAAAGTCACTTATATACGCATTATAGGACTGTGCGTTTGTGGTAAGTACCCGAGTATTAAGAAATGACTTGTTGAATTAAAATATATAAAATTTTTCATACAGATTACATTATGTCGGATTCGGAACCCAACTGTACGCCGCCCGACGTTCTTGACATTGCCGTGCACAGAACGAAAAACGTACGTGAATATAATGAATAAAACCATTGAGATAATGTATTCGGACATCAATTTTCAACCGATGCTCAAGTTCATTGATTCAATGTATTATTATTGATTGCTTGATGTTCAAGTGATTATATCAATCCCCGAGAGGCATTGATTTCATCACCTGGATTTCAAAACAAAGTACATTCTACTAATGACCATTGTGTATCAGTCAATCAACATCCAGCATGATATTAATGTTTTCTGTACATCAACCGATCACCTGCAGTCATTGAATTAAGGAATCCAGGACATTGACTCAATCAGCGATACATTGATTCTAAGCCATGCGCGCAATGACTTTCGAACATCGTTCAATGTTCGAAGACGTTAATATAATGTAAAAATACATCAATCTGAGCCTACAGGTTGCACCTTTTGTTTTCATAAATAAAATAGACTAGACTTATATATATAAATATATATATATTTTTTTATATATATATATATAAATATGTATATATATATATATATATATATATATATATATTTATATATATATATTATATATATATATATATATATATATATATATTTATTAAATATATATATATATATATATATATATATATATATATATATATATATATATATATATATATATATATATATATATATATATATATATATATATATATATATATATATATATATATATATATATATATATATATATATATATATATATATATATATATGTATATGTATATAGTGACAGGTTTATAATTGCCAATAGGGAAAAAATGTCTATATATTATTGCTAATGCTCCAAGCAATTATGATGGCACTGTCGAACGAGTACGTTGCAAAGATAACTACAAACAGACACAAAAGATTCCTTGAATTGGAATAATACAATTTATTTTTTCAAATATTGACATAAGATATGTGTTTTACTGTATACAATTCCTTGACGTTAAAAAAAAAAGTATTCAATAAACGACCGACACATAATACTTTCTGGAAGAAAACTCAAATCGGAAACATATAAATAATTTTTAAACAACTATCAACAGCTCTTATAACATAGAAAAACTTATATCTAATTCCATCGAAGTATGTATACTTTTTGTTATATCTTCGTCAATTGTGAAAGATTGAATTGAAGTTTTCTTAGAATTAAAAAAGTATATCCATTCTTCAATTTCTTGTGGTGTTTTTGCAAGATATAAAAATGAGTGCTGTAAGTGAAAATTTTGTGTTATTCATTTTTCCAGTGATATTTTTCTTCACAACTTTGTTGGTGGTTGCCTCATCTCGGTCATCTAGAAATAAAAATATATTATGGTCGAGAATGGAAAAGGTGAATTCCAGATATTGGGACTCTACTTTTTAATGAAATGAGTATCTTATGAACTTTAAATATGATGTTCAAGAAATATGTATCAAATTACTCTGAAGCTGTCATTTGATTTCATAACGAATGAAAAAATTGTTTTCTTTCAACCCTGACTAGAACAACCATCTGACATAGAATGATAATATCAAGCTCTTTTTGAACTACTAACATTAGCATCACGGGGTGAACACCATTCACTCAAAAACACAATCTACACAAGCAGATACCTACTTTCCTCAATATTTTCGATTTCCAATGGGCCTAGTAAAAACTCAATCGCCTTGTCTTCGACATTGCCATTGAACAGAAATGCAATGATTTTCGCACTTCTTTTTCACAGTTTTTGAGAAAAACAATTATCATATTCGTTCTTCGTGGTTGAGTCCATATAAATCTAGAAGTAAATTTATAATAGTTAGTTGCAACTATAGCTAAATTATATTGAATATTAGAGGTATTACATAAAATTATACAAGAATAAATTAAAAATCATGAAAAATATACCATCGACAATTTAATATATTACATAAAATGAACAAGGAAAATTCTTCAATAATTTTTTTAAAAAACATACCTACGCCACAGTTGCAAAGTAGATATCTCATGTCAGGAAGTTTGTATTCTAGCGACGGGTTTCTGCATTTTCGATCTCAGCGGTGAATTGTTGGTTTCCAATATCTTTGGTCGATGGCGCTCTGGGTTGTTATACAGATAGTAGTCTGACCATGATTTGTATTGGGGAAAAGTAAATACTGAATAAATATGAAGGTGCATGGAATATTTCGGTTTCTACTTCAGATCCAGATCACACTCACAAGTATGGTCACAACCTGCAATAAGTGATTATTTTTCAAGATGATGTTGAAATAGTGTAGACCGTCAAATTTTAGTGAATAGTAGATTTTTTGTAAATACAATTTTCTTTTCAGTAATTTACTGAATTTAAAGGGGTATTCAGCAAAACAATGTATGAGCAAGTTCCATTATTGAGCATATCTATTTTATATAGCAAAATTCATAGTAGTTCGCGAAATAATGTAAAAATTGTTCAAAATGCAATACATTTATATATTTTTACTACAAGTGCTCGAAACACACCATGTTTTCATTCTTTCGTCTCTTTCAACAGTGTTCAGTGTAACTACTTATTTTTTTGAGATTGTATTCTGGCAAAAATATGTTCGTAACTTTTTCAAATTCAAATGTTATAAAAAACTAACAAGATTAAAATAATACAGTTACTGTACTTACCACCTTCTAAAGAAACTGCTTCCACAAAAATTTACTTATACACAAATAATACTTCACCGTTTGGCTGTTAGCGTTAGATAGATACCCGTATAGTCGTATAGCGAATTAGGCGGACATTTGGCATATTTACGTTGAGACGGTGGGGGTGCAGCAAGAAATTCATCAATCCATGATCTTTATGCATTGTCCCAATGCTCTCGGACATTGACCGAATGACTTAAAACATTAGGTGATGAACGCAGTGCATTGCTATGATGAACTATACATAGGTTAATGTTTTCAATCATTAATGTTATGCCTATTGAACATAGCTTTATCAAAAGAGGGATTATGACAATGTGTCGTGATGATTAAAGGTACATAGTATTGATCACTATGTAGTCATTAACTTGATGTATTTTTTACATTGTTCTGATGTAAAAACATTATAAAGATGACTTTTTTCATTAGATTCATGATTCAATTACATTATCATAATGACATAGATTTCATTATAACAACCAAATCGTTGATTGATCAATCACAGAAATTCATTATTATCAATAAATTTTGGACATTGTCCTAATGAAAAATACGTTATGATAATGAATATGCGGTTAATCATTGGCAGTGATTGATATCAGGCTCATTATTTTTTTCTGTGTGAGAGTACAAAAAAGTGTACTTTTTTGTACGCTCACGGCCGGACAAAAAAGTAAAAACAAAAGGACGTCTGTGAAATCAAACTTCAACATTGAGAACTGAGGTTAAAAAAGTCGTCATTTTTTGACGTTTGCGGAAAACACAACTTTTTTGAATAAGGATTCAAAGGGCTATCAACCTATGTTTTCCTGCCCCCGACATGAAAAATAAGCATCTTGAAAAATCTCACGTGAGGGTAGGGGAGGGGGTCGAGCAACATCTAACTAAAGGGAGGAGGTTGAAAAATCACCGCACCTAATTAATGAATGCCCCCTTATAAGATGTTATTGTAAAGGGAGGCAAATATTAGGTTTACCTGGAGCTGCTAAATAGCCAGATCAGGCCCTGCAAACACTTCATCAATCCAACGACGGTATTCATTGCACCTAATACGTGTAATAAAAACGGCACTTTATCAAGCGCTGTCAGTTTTACGGGCGGAAAATTCCATATTTTCAGGAAAACCTAACCTGCGTCAACATAACGTGACAATTTCCAAGAAGGAAATGGGTCCGACTTCGCCTCGTCCCCCAATGAGTGGCCATCCATAAAGTACGTCACACGTTAAGGAGGGGGGCTAAACGAAATGTGACAATGTGTGACAAAGGCAGGAGAGGGAGCGGGGGCAAAAGCGTGTGACGTCATATGTTGTTGAAATCTAAAATACTAAAACGAGAAATTAACTTAGTATGTTAAGATTATTTTCTATTTAAATTTTAAAAAAAATGGAAAAACTGCACTTTAAATTGAATTACCTTTAAAAATAAAATTTATTTGAGATTTAGTTTAAATTATTTAAATTTGAAATATGAGGGTTAGTAGAATTGAGATCAAAAATTATTTTCATTTGAGATTTAGTTTATACATTTAAAATTCGAAAACTTGGGGGGACGTTAGAAGAATTCAAATCAGAAATTATTGACGTCATACTGAGGGGGTAGGGGGGTTTCAAAAGTGTGACCACCTGTAACAAGGACGAGGGGGGGCAAAAAACCATAGAATTTGTGTGACGGAAATAATGGATGACCAGACGCTAGAAGAATTCAATTCAGAAATTATTGACGTCATAAAAAGGGGTTAGGGGGTTTTAAAAGTGTGACCACCTGTAACAAAGACGAGTGGGGTTAAAAAACCATAAAATTTGTGTGACGGAAATAATGGACCACCGGACGCTAGAAGAATTCAAATCAGAAATAATTGGCGTCATAAAAAGGGGTTAGGGGCTTTCAAAAGTGTGACCACCTGTAACAAGGACGAGGGGGGATCAAAAAAACCATAAAATTTGTGTGACTGAAATAATGGATGGCCCCCAACGCATAAAATCGCCGATAATTTAACGAGCATTGTTGAGTAGTGCATCGTGGTCCTACAATACACTTTACCTAATAAACGTAATAAAAACATTATATTATTAAGTGTCCGTAGTTCAACGCGCGACGCGGATGATTAATGTTCGACGTATTATCGCGTCTAATTTGCATGTAAATTATAATTAGAAATTCATACGACTTCGGTAGCGAGTCGAGTGAAATCGGGAATTCAGTTCTGGTTTCGCGTAACGACTCGGGAAGGAGGCCAGAGAGAGAGAGAGAGAGAGAAAGTTATAAAAGGGAAGGATTCGTGGAAATACGGTTTTTGATAGAAACGCTATGCGAGGAAATTCGGCGAAGAAAAATACACCGCGATCGGCGTCCGTGGGGACGCGGACTTTCGGAAGTCGGTGGGAAATATTCATTTGTAGCAGTCTTTTGTTCCGACGGCTTCTCGATAATCTAGCATTTCGATCTCAATGTAATATTACATGGAATTATAACTTTTTGAATATTTCTCCAATTACATATGATTCAAATAAGTTTAGATGTCTAGGGGTGGGGGGAAAGAGTTGACGAAAATCTCACTCAATCTCACGTGGGGAAGGGGGTAACTCTTTCACAAACTCTAAAAGATAAGAAAATCATTCTAAAATAAAATTAAAAATCAAAATTAATTAAATAATAAAATTAAATCATAAATAAAAATAAAACAATAAATTCTATTCTTAATAATATTATTAATATATGCTTTCGTGAGGTGTTTAGGAATATATCACTCAATCTCACGTGGGCGAGGGGGTAGTCTTATCAAATATCACGTAATTTTTTTCTCAAGAAACAGTATAAAATTTCGAGAAAACTGGGCTACCTCAAGTAAAAAATGTTTCTCCACTGAAATATAGCTAAATCATTCATAAAAATTATGCACTGATGGAAGAATTTGTTAACTATGAATAAATTTGGTTGAAACAATTCATTAATTTATTAAATGTGAAAAAGTATTTTTCTAACATTATTCCTTAACTATTGATAAATATTTATTAACAGTAAATACATTTTTTGGAGTAAATATTTCTTCTTCATATACGGTACGATGTGAATATTATTCATAAAAAAGTAATGCCTTTTATAATAAACATATGATGCACTAATAATTTTCACTGAAAAAAAACTGTGACTTATAACAACCATTGTTTTATTATCAACTTAATTTTATTCACATTTTTGTGAAATATTACTGATTTACTTGAACTAATAGATTAACTCATTCATATAACAAATATGCATTTTAAAAAATCTCACGTTAGATTCGGGTTGGGGGAGAGTGGGTCGAGCAAGAACTCACGACATCTCACCAAGGGAGGAGGGGGAGTCAAAAAATCGCCAAAAGTATCTCACGTTATTAATGGATGCCCCATAAGTAGTAATTACGAGTGTAATTTGAGAAGATTTTCTCTCTGAATGATTTGATGAAGTTTTTCATTATTCATGAACAATTTAACAGAAATTCAAAATATCCCAGTGTAGAAAAAAATCGCATGTTCAACCAACATGATAACCTTCTCGGACTCATCCTTTTATACAGTACATAATGCTTTTCTCAACTTACTATTTAATATATCAAACTTCTATTACCAAGTACTATGTGTTTATTTGCTAAAAAAAACATGATATACTTTTTATTACGTTGGTGATTTGTGATTGTTGAAAAATACAATATCATAATTTTTCTGCAGTTATAAAAAAAACTTGAAAATTGGTAGAAATCATAGTCGAGTTTATTGAAATTTTAGTTAATTTTTTTACCCAATCGATTGCGGATATTTTGTACTTTGCGCAAACATTGAGAATGACCAAATTTTCCAAGTGAAAATTTAAGGGTTTGGTTTTGAGTGCCATACGACGAAGCCGGTCAAAAAATGTAAAATAGGAAAGCAATCTTGGAAAACTACGACAATACGTCCACTAAAAACAATATAAGGAACCGTGTTAATAAAGTATGCCACTTGTCAGGTGCAGCTGATACCGTTGAACTGATGATAACTGATATTTGCAATATCAACAGCACACTAGAAATTTAGATGAAATACATCTGGGGGCATCCATTAATTACGTGAGAGAATTTTTGCGATTTTTTGCTACCCCCGCCCCCCTTGGTGAGATGTCGTGACATTTTGCTCGACCCCCTGCCCCCTCCTCGAATCTCACGTGAGATTTTTATTTGAAAATACAATTTTCTTATAATTTTTTCTATTTAAGATTAGTATTTGAGATTTTTAATCACGTAGCATAGAATCACAATGAGATTTTATAATAAAATACTTAAAAAGGAATTACTGAAATTTGTTGAAAAATGTTAACTCTAATTCAATCCACAGAGACTCATGTATGATCTAAAGAGTGACTACTACTTCAACACTTTTTATTCCGCCATAACTTCAATAAAAAATTCTATTAGTTCAAGTAAATTAGTAATATTTTATACAAATGTGGAGAAAATAAAATTGATAATAAAACAATGGTTGTAATAAGACAAATGAATAAATTGTTACAAACAAATGAATTTCTCTATAGTTCTTATAAATTCTTCTATCAGTGCATAATTAAATCGCGGTGATTATTATTATATATGATTAAGCCATATTTTAGTGGAAAAACATTTTTCACTTAATTAACCCACTTTTCTCGTAATTTTCTACTGGTTCTTGCGGGAAAAAAATTACGTGATATTCGCCGAGACACCCCCAACCCCACGTGAGATTGAGTGAGATTTCGCTCGACCCCCTCCCCCCTAAACACCTCACGTAATTAATGGATGCCCCCTCTGTACTCAAATGTCGCAAAATTACTCCAACTCAATTGCCACGAGAGTATATCAAGGCCTCTCCAATTAAGGGGATCTCGCGTAACTAATATCAGGTTGGCAGCCTGATTAATCCAGATCCTGAATTATAAAGTTAAAAAGCTTCCCGCGGTAATCTATGCATCTGCGAATTATAAAGTCGTCGTTCGCCGCGGATGACCCCATCGCCAAAGAGCGAGAAAGCGTACGTCATACCGTTACTGTTTATCTCTCTCTCTTCCGAATGTGCACGAAAACAACGAGTCTACCGTCGGTGGGAGTAAATGAGGTTTGCATCCGTAACAAAGGAAAAACAAACAACGTTGCAGCCCATAGAGAATTATAGAATCCGAACGTCGGACCAACCTGCGTCCACCACTCACCGCGACATCTTTCGGATTCTATCGGAGCATTAGGAATAATCAGAGCGAACGTCAGTTTTTTTTCGCGGCTCTTTTAACGTTCTATTCGCACGTTCAGATAATCACGTTATCAATTTCCAAAATTCAAGCAATCTACAAGTTTTCAGTGAAATTGTACAGCCATATATATATATATATATATATATATATATATATATATATATATATATATATATACATAATTTTTTTTTTTAAATCGGTAGCAAAATTGTGTGTTTGAAGCCTTTTTTGAGCCTCCTAAGTGACAGGAGGAGGAATCTCGAACCCCAAATTATTATTTCTACCCACATTTGAAAAATAAAAAATGAATTTTTGCTACTGAAAAAACATTTTTTCTTTTCAATTTTTCTGGTTCATCAACTGAATCTAGAAAGAAGTGTTAATAAAATAAAATTCCAAATATATCATAAAATTGTTTAATTGAACTATTACCTACTAAGTCTTATTATTTTTTGTAAAACTAACTTTTTGTCAAACTACAGAAACAATTATAAAAAACCTTTTCTGTCAAACTAAGAAAATTATTGATTAATGAGTTAACAATGTTAATCTTTAATTTCAAAACAAAGCGCTCACGTTTCTCTGTCTGATAAAGTGATAGTGCATACCTCTCCTCTAGGTAGCGCTCACCCTTCTCATAGGCCTGCTGTTATAATTAAGTTATTTACAGCCATTATTTATTACTTTTTGCATATAACAGCCGTTTTCCGGGACATCGATAAAACCTGGCGGGACCACCGCCACCGGGACAAGAGAAAAATACCGGGACGGTCCCGGTCAAAACGAGACGTACGGCAAGCCTATATATATATATATATATATATATATATATATATATATATATATATATATATATATATATATATATATATATATATATATATATAAATATATATATATATATATATATATATATATATATATTTATATATATATATATATATATATATATATATATATATATATATATATATTGGATATCGGCTGTACCTACTTGTGCTTAGAAAATAATGGAGACCAATTCATAAAGTTATTATTACTATTAGTTAGGTCAGTATATCACTATTTTCATTATCATAATAAATAAAAATTCAAAAATTCGTGAGGTTATAAGTTATAAGTACTGGAATTTTGAAGAAAAATAATTTTAAAATCGTGTAACTCATCTAGAATTACATAACAATTACAAAAATAGCAAAATAAATGGGAGTTACTATTTAAAATTCCTGGGGTAGGTGCGCTGGGGCTGAAAGGGTTAAATATAATACAACAACCAATACCCCAAAAATTGTCCCCCTTGATACTTAAATTGACGTCTTTCGCCAAATTTCCATAGTATCATTGGTTAAAGAATTATTGAGTGCTGCTCGTTTTCAAATTGACACCCTGTATATATATATATATATATATATATATATATATATATATATTTATATATATATATATATATATATATATATATATATATATATATATATATATATATATATATATATATATATATATATATATATATATATATATATATATATATATATATTCAAATATCTATATAGCATAATTTGTAGACAATAAAATATCAAACTTTTTGTTCCCGTATGCAAGTCATTAGTGGCCCTGAAATATTGGTTGTGCATAGAAAAATTCGGCATACCTATATATAATACGCCGATTGAATAGTTTCAACTTCAACTGAATACTACTATTTTTGGAGATTTACATTTGAACTTTTAAATAAATCTTATTTTTGTGATGAATTATTTCTTGACATGGTTTCAATAACAGACTAAAACTACTCAAGATCAAGCAATATATATATATATATATATATATATATATATATATATATATATATATATATATATATATATATATATATATATATATATATATATATATATATATATATATATACACACATAAGTATAGGTATATTTTAATTTTATTATATATATTCATTTATCTTTTATTTTCTACTTATAAATGAATCAGTTTGTCCAACACACCCTGTTATTACTTACTACTATATTAACTTTTATTTCGACTCTGAACTTTAATGATAAAAGTTCAGTGTCGAAAAAAATTATTGGAATAAATGCCCACAAGGTTTCTCAAAACGAAAATGAAATTCGCACGTATCAAAACTTTAGAACCGCCGATAAATATCCGTTTACTCATGTAACAATCCCAAAGAAGAAATGGTACCAAGGCCTCCCCTATGAAAGACTCGGAAAGATACCCACTTTCATATCAGTCACGTGCCAAAATATTTCAGATTATGCATGTTGATTCGAATTAATACCAATATTGCTCATTTCCAAGAATGCGGAGGCCCGTAATTACGAAAGAACAGTTACTAAAGAAACATGTGGAAGGGAAGATCTACTAGATTTCCGACATTCAAAATTAGAATGCCATTGTTCGACGAACGGTCTTGGTAGGCATACTGATAATCTCACAGCTACGTAGCCCTATAAGTCATCTAAAACAATCGTTAATTCATCACAGCACACTAAACGTATTTGTGTAATAGCGAAAATTTCCCGCAAATAGGCGTATTTATATTTAGACGGTGTTACTAGTAGCGATTACGACGAGGATTACGCAGCAGCGATAATGAAATCATAACCTCTCCAACTATAAATCTTCCGATACGTAATGGAAAATTACACTTTGTAACTATTTGATATTTATTATTCAATTAAAGAACATAATAAAACGTGCACGAAGCTTTGTTCTTTCTTTCAAGACGTTCTACTCTTGATGCCAGATTGTATGATGAATGATCGACAAAGATAGACTAAATTTAGGCTAGAAATATAGTTTACGCAATGAAATAATTGGGGTATTTCACTGCAATTGCTCTTTATTATCAAGTTCACTTGCTGATATCTCAGTTGCCCAGCACCAAGCTAGTTAGTTGAGTACGTTAGGTACGCTGGCTAGTATTTGGGAGGTCTCGGGTTCAAACCCCGGGGCCGACTGGTCTGCCATGAGTTTTTTTCAGAGGTTTCCTCATGGTAATGTAAGTCACTGCTTGCAAACTTATAAGGTGAATGCTGGGCCAGTATTAATCCTCTGAACCCTACCCACACTTCCTATGTTCCATAAATATCCCGTCTCACCTACTATCCTTAATGCACTTGTACATACAAGTGTATCCTCTGAACTGGCTGAAGGAGTTAATCCCAAACTCAAGCTGCCCGCCTCCCTGACACATACTTCAGGGAGGAATGAAACACGTGTGTTTCCTTCCTTTTTCCTTTTTCAGTTGCCCAGCGGTAAAGTGTATCGCTTGTAAAACAAGGATTGTGGGTTCGACTCCCACCTTGCTCTTGGGTGTTGTGTATGTCCTATGTAACCTATGATCTAAATATGATAAACTGTTGGGTAATAACTTATTTATTTATTCATTTATTTTGGGGTTATGTTGCACTGCGACCTTATGGTCTATTGTACCCCCCCATCAGAGCTGTTTTCTGTACTACGGCATCTACTTACAAACAGCTCGCCTTCTAGTTCCAGAGTATTAATAAACTCCAAAGGCTACAAGGAGGTTATGTCCTTACTCCTACAAGTTTCTTGACCAAAGCATTTCTTTCGTTGGCTTGCAATGGCGAGGCATTCTGTAGCCAGGTGAATAGGAGTTTCCTCTTCCCCCCACAGAATCCACACTCGTCAGTTTCTGATAAACCTATTCTCATCAGATGCTTCTTGAGGCGACAGCGTCCTGTAAGGAAGCCAGTGAGGAGGTGTAGTTTATTCTCACTGAGATACAGATATCCTTTGGATCTTGCAATTTTAAAGTTCCGGAGGAACTTTTTGGAATGATCCATCTCTGGAAGATTCCGCCAGAGTGTTTTTTTTCGGTTTCCTCCTTCTCCCGAAACTCTCTCTTATAGGTGTATTTTCCTATACCACAGAAAGGTTCTGGGCCAGTAAATGGCGTTTGGGCTCATTTTCTGACGAGTAAATCGGCCTCTTCATTTCCCTTGATTCCCGAGTGACCTGGAACCCCCAGACTAAAGAGACCCTATTATTCTTACCAATTTCATTCAGTTTTCTTTGGCACTCCCATATCAACTTAGAACCGATTACACGGGAGCTCAGTGCTTTTGAAGCCGCTTGACTATCAGAATGGATAGCTATGTTGCATTTCTGATAGTTTATTTCTAGGTTCATAGGGTAATGACTCAATTTCAAGCCCATTGGCCTTTAGGAACCGGCGATCTCTCGAGATAAGAAAAAACTTCACTCTTCTGGTCTGAAATTTAATAAATTGATATTTGGCAAGTAATTTATTGATTTCTGCAATTACTTGAAAAAAATCATAAATATTGATCAAAAGATAACTCCCAGAAGGTGACCTGAGTGGTAATGTGATAAGTGACACCATATCCGCCATTTAAACCTTCTTTTGAATTTAAAGGAATATTTCGATGAGTGTATATATCTCCTTCTTCCTCTTATTTTAAGACAATGTCTTGTATTTTCAAAGTTGTAGCCTAAGTTGTGACCCCGATGTCTAGTTTTCGAACCATCGTTTGGGAGGTCTACGTTTGGTTGGTTTCTCCTCTTTCGCAATTTTAGGTAGTCGATTATCAGCCATTCTGTAGACCTGGTCGCTCCATGCTCATCTTCTTATTCTGGACCATCTTAAAATGTCAGGAATGTCACATTGGGTTCTTATATCGCTGCTTTTCACTCTGTCTCTGAGCGTTTTGCCCGTAATTGATCTTAGCGTCTTCATTTCGGTTGTTCTTAGCTGTTGTTCAGTAGCGGTTGTTTCTACTCGTGTTTCTGTGGCGTAGGCCATAAAAGGTCTTACACACGTCTTGTAAATTCGCGTTTTACCTTCAATACTCATGTGTTTGTTTTTCTATATTACGCCCCTTAGGTATTCTGATACCCTAGCTGCCGCTACTGTTTGTGTTAGGATTTCTGCTTTGATGTTTCTGTTACTTGTGATATTAACGCCTAGGTATTTGAATGACATGATTTGTTCTACACTTTCATTGTCAGAGACTTCATTTTCTGGACAGAGATCACCATGTTTAATTCCTTTGCTACTCTTTCGAATCTATGAAGTAGTTTTCGCAGATTGTCCTCATCTTCCGATATTATCACCGCGTCGTCAGCATAGCATATTATTTTAAATTCTTTCTTGTCTAGTTTATATCCTTTCCCCGTGGATTTTACTTCCATGATGATCTTATACATTAAGAGATTAAAGAGTATTGGGCTAAGACTATCCCCTTGCCTGATTCCTGTTGAGACTGGTATATATATATATATATATATATATATATATATATATATATATATATATATATATATATATATATATATATATATATATATATATGTTCAGAAAGATTTCCGCGGTCGGAAGTATTTGAAAAACTTGGTTCTCGGAATGAACCGCGTAAAAGATTTGAAAAATCTCGACGTTTCGGCTCCTTTTGCGAAGCCATCTTCAGGAGAATTAGAAGGGAAATAATTCAGATACGTGGTCTCAACCTGCCTACTCCACCAACCGTATTGCTTCCTGTCAACTCTGAAGTCTCAACCTGCCTACTCTTCAGAGTCAACTGACGGGCCGATCGTCGCGTGGCCGTATTTATAGGGGAGGGGGCGTGTACTCCATTGACTACGTCAAAAAAAAACGATAACTTTTTACGTTTAAAATTTTAGATATACTTATTAATATATTGACGATAACAACAAGATTCAATCAATTTTAAGCTAGAACACTGTATCATTTGGGTGCTACGATGAGTAGAAATTAACATAGTGACGTCACACGCGCTTGAGTTTGTTCGGGAACTGTCGGCGTGTTTTCGGTACAGGATTCAAAAATTTATTTTGTATTTAATATAACTTTCCAATCAGAGCAAAAAAAAATCGAAATAAAATTGTTATAAAACGTATTATGTACTTTCCATTTATCACAATTTTTTTTTCAAAAACCCTATTTTGGTGTGTTCTAAGTTGACCAAAGCGACATCCCAATTAGTTCAATGAAAGTGAAGAGATTTAACCATCACGTCAAATGAGAAATCACCCGTTAAATGGTTCATTCCTCGTTAGAAACGCGTAAGAATGCCAATAACGACGATTCGCGTAAGAATTAACTCATTTGGGAAGTCGTTAAAATCGCATACCTACCGGTTCGACTCACTTACAGACGAATCGGATGCACCTATTCGCGACATTATCGAAAGGAAACGCGACACAAAGTTGATAAAATTCGTCGGGAAATTCTCTACGGAAAAGCTACATATAAGCGTGGCCTAAAGGAGCAGTTAGTCACTTTGATGTTATATTTTATATAGGTACTTGGAAATTCCGTGATGTCGAGTAACGAGGACTGGCGATGAAATGGGGAAATCGAATATATATGAAAATGGAGAAGACGTTCTCTGATCTGCTCTTCGTATCGCGAATTGAAATTGACGCAAAAAATTTTTGAATGGTTTTAATACTGAATAGGTACTAGAATAACATGCTCATTTATTTCGTCTACTTGGAACGCCATTCAAAAACGACTAAATAGTTATTATCGAATAGCGACAAAACACGGAGTTGCCCGGGCCTAAATACATCGTACGCTATAGCAGTAATAGAATCTGTTTAGCTCATCACTTGTTAATGATCTACCAAGCTAGTTAGTCGAGTACTTAGCGTACGCTGGCTAGTATTTGGGAGGTTTCGGGTTCAAACCCCTGGGCCGACTGGTATGCCATTAGTTTTTTTCAGAAGTTTCCTCATGGTAATGTAAGTCACTGCTTGCAAACTTATAAGGCGGATGCTGGGCCAGTATTAATCCTCTGAACCCTACCCACACTTCCTATGTTCCATAACCTATCCTTAATGCACTTGTACATACAAGTGTATCCCCTGATCTGGCTGGAGGAGTTAATCCCAAACTCAAGCTGCCCGCCTCCCTGACACATACTTCAGGGAGGAATGAAACACGTGTTTCCTTTTTTTTTCCAAACAAAACTTCAAACTTGGGAAAAAGAGTGGTGGAGAGGTGCATGGTGCAAAAGAGCTGAAAAAGCTTGTGTATGTAGGATTTTTGCATCCTCCAACCTCCTCCAAATTGAGTTTAAGAAAGTTGAGAATTCGTAGTGAATTGAGTTCATGTATTTTGGCATTATGACCTTTTTTTCGATGGGAACATACAACCTTAGTGACGGAGTTCTCCGTCTCACTGTTTTTTCCATTTGAGCTGATTCTTCACAAGAAAATAAATAGAGAATAATAATTTATATTTATGACGGACCTCAAAAGAACGTATAAAACACAATGAGAAAATCATTTGGGTTCTAGCAAAATTGAACGATAATCATATACTGGACCGAGTCCTGTTGGTTAACAATATTTCTCGAGCTCATTGAACGGAGCATATCCCACAAATCTAATAGACAGCCCGTGAATGGAAGCGGAATAGTTTTATGGAGACCGAGATAGAGACGACGATGCGATTTACTACCTGAGCGACCCCTATGAGATTCCCGTTTCGAATTGGTCTTTGAAGGTGCCGTTTTAAAAATAACACAATAACACGTGTTCTCTCGAAGTGGCGACCGAGGTGTTCTTCTCTTGTTTACGACCCTCTTCCCTCAGCCGAAACAATTATAACGAATTTTTTTAGCGTTCATTATTGGAACAAGCGCGACGGAAATTTGAAAGGAACTGTACGGTATTAGCATTTACCAGATATGCTACAGACATGAAGGTTATTATTATGCCTGAATCGAAAGAAGGCTGCAACTTTTCAATGCAGGAAGATTTTGAAATGAAATTTTACTGAAGAGTATATCTGTACACTTTTTTATTCGTGTTTTTCCGGAAAAAAATGGTTTTTAAATCCGTTTTAGACATGCAGGACCATGATTTTCGAAATATTTCGATGTGAGATACATATACATATAATTATACAGTGTGACCCATTTTTAATGGAAACACTCCTGTAAAATTAGAAGTTGTAAACCGATTTCAACCAGTTTTTTTTTAATGTCAAGTAGTAAGAGGTCTACCTAGAGACAAAATTTGAAATGTTTATTCCAATTTTCAGGGCATACTACGATCATTTTTCTCAGTCGAAATTCGGTTTTTTTTATTGAAAAGATTACCACGCCACTGAATCCAGCGTGCCCCTAAATAGGTATGATCAAAATTTCATAAAAGAATATTTATTCATACCAATATTATGAGAACTCAAAATTCGAAAACTAAAACTCAACAATCACAAAAAAACACCCAATATCAACAGATACACATGGAAATATTTTTTTTATGATTTCAACAATAAAATAGCGTAAATATTTTCACGGAAAAAACGGAGTTAAATTCAAGTTTTCACGCAAATCAACTAAAACTAAGACCTAATAGATTTTTCAATTTAAATCTTAGTTGCCATGGAAATGATTGAGCGTAAGAGAGAAAATTGAAATTAAACGCCTTTCGGGAGATGACTTTAGAAGTGCTAGAAAGGTTTGTAGAGTATTCATCTGATGGCACTTCATTCTTGAAATCATAAAAAAAATATTTCTATGGCTATCTGTTGATATTGGTTTTTTTTTTTGAATGTTAAGTGTGAGTTTTCGAATTCTGATTTCATAACTTTGTTATGAATGAATATTTTTTTAATGAAATTTTAGTCATACCTATATAAGGACATACCTGCGATTTGCAGATGACATCATCCTCATAAGTAGCGACGCCGGGGAACTCGAGAGCATGCTCCAGGAACTGAAGGAGGCCTCACAAGCTGTTGGTCTAAAAATGAATCTCCAGAAGACCAAGATCATGAGTCCGAAGAACATGGTTGTCACTATTGACAATCACACTCTAGAAATAGTCGAAGAATACGTATATCTGGGACAAAACATCAAGCTTGGAAAAGAAAACCAAACAGCCGAGATCACTAGGAGAATAGGCTTAACTTGGGCAGCGTTCGGGAAACTCAGCTACATTCTGAGAAACCCTAGAGTCCCCATAAACCTCAAGAGGAAGTTTCACGACACCTGCATCCTACCGGTGACGACATACGGCCTTGAAACTGCTACCCTTACAGTGAGTAGCGCAAATCGTCTTCGAGTTTGCCAAAGAGCCATCGAACGAGTCATGTTGGGGATCAGCTTGAGGGACCATATACCAAACGAAGAGGTCAGAAGGAGAACAAGAATCATAGATGTGGTGGAGCGAGTGGCGAGGCTGAAGTGGCAATGGGCAGGCCACGTCACAAGAGATAACATCAAATGGACGAAAACACTGATGCAGTGGAGACCTAGAGAATCCAGAAGAAGCGTTGGCCGACCTCAACTAAGATGGCGAGATGACATCCAGCGCCATGCGGGCAAAAACTGGATCCATACCGCCCAGGAAAGGACGACTTGGAAAGAGAAAGAGGAGGCCTATGTTCAGGAGTGGACGTCTAAAGGCTGAAGAAGAAGATATAAGGACACGCTGAATCCAGTGGCGCGGTAATTTTTTCAATAAAAAAAATCGCTAATAATAAATCCCTAATTTCGACTAAGGAAAAATATCATAGTATGCCCTGAAATTTGGATTAAACATTTCTTATTTTGTCCCAAGGTAGACCTTTTAGTACTTGACATTTCAAAGAAAACATGGTTGCAATTTGTTCACAACTTCATACACTGTATTATTTATATTTTTACGTTTTCTCTAAATCTGGGCAAGATAGTGACGGCGAGGTACAAGAGATGGGTTGCAAAAGATGTGTAAATTAATAATGAACAACATATCGGAAATTCAGCACGTTATGGAAACTTTGTAGGCATTTTTTGATGATATTTACAACACAACCAAAACCAGCAAATTGGATAAGAGGGTTGAAAAGTACCATCTGGTAGTACTAACTTTTTTCTAAAACCTCCGTCATTTTTAAGTAGATTTTAATTTTTCGTGGTTTTAGAGGTTTTGCGCACCTCCAGATTGGGGTAGAGGGTTGAAAATTCGTACGTGGATTGGGTTGATTTTAGGAAACTGCGTTCTAGTGCGTTTTAACTATTTTTGCTAAGCTCCACCATTTCAATGTAGAGACTTTATGTTTTTTATGGGTTTCAATGTTTTGTCCACCTCTACAGCTCCTCCAAATTGACTTAGGGCCAGTTGATGTTGCATGTGATAAAGAATAAAAATTAGGGGATGATAAAACTTTAGTGATATTTTTCACACTATCTTAGGTTGTTTTAAGATTATATATATATATATATATATATATATATATATATATATATATATATATATATATATATATATATATATATATATATATATATATATATATATAAATATAAGAACAGAGTCCTTGATAAACATCCTCAAAATATGAAAGTAAACAGAATTTCTAAAGACAAATGATAACATTTTGCGTTGGCCATGACCTTATTTATCAAATAATGTCAATAGACCGTTCCGGTATCACTCTGGCAACAAGTTTGGGTTATCAAATATGAAATGGACGAACTATATTGGACGTTAAAATCTTTCTATAAGCAATTCGTTAAAAAATCCTTATTACTACGCATATCCCTAAGTTACATGATTTCCAACTATAATATCCGCTGATGTAATTCTCAGATCGAAATATCAAGAGAGAGAGAGAGAAAACGACAAAATCTGGTATCAATCGGCCGTTCAGAGAAAGGACAGTGACGTAAATGATTAACTACTGACGTTAATCTGACAGCTCGGCGTAGAGCATAAACAAAACAAATCCGAACTCACCTTGCGAAGATCCCCGAAGAGCGGTTTGCCCATCGTAGATCCTTCCTGATCGGCAGCCGCCTGCGATGACATCTGGGCCCTGGCCTGTCTGTCCCGCTCACGCAGGCGATCCCTTTCGACGCTGCAACAAAAACAAACTCAACAAGTGCATCATCGCGAACACATTCACATCAAACACAAGGAACGAGAGGCGCCCTCGAGTAAAAAAACACTCCGCGGGACATTCGCCGAACGATCGATCACAGAAATGAGAGCTCGTTCGAAAAATAATTATCTATGGTAAGAAAGGGTACGTTCAGGAACAGATCACTCGGGTAATTTTTCACCTTTAATCGTCGAACTTAACCGGCGCGCTCAAGGCCTTACGTACTTTTCGACGAATAAGGTAAGCGTCACGGTGCGAAGGGAGGATAGACGTCACTAACCCTTAAACGTGGAAATATTTGGAGGAGATAACGAAACTGGCTCTTATGTTGAGACATACTTGTACTCGACTGGAAGCACGGACACACGACAAGGTTCCGATTACAACTTTCTGCACGTTGCTGCTGTGCTCTGGGCTGTGATGTAGGAGCATTGCAGCGTTGCCGCTACAAGTATATTATTCGACCTTAAAATAGCACTTCAAACTCGGAATTGCACCGTGAAGTTGAATTAATTACAAAATGATCAACAGTTTCAGCCATAAAATTGAACTATTGAAAATATTACTTCGTGTTAGTTTCGGCTGCTACAAAATTACAGTATCTTTTTATAAAAATGGAAACTTATTTTCAAATTGATAAATAATTTGATTAGGTGAGATAGATCAGTAGATACATTTCTAAATATTTGGTATTGGTATAATGAATTTCGAATTCTATTTGAACAATGAAATGGTTTCAATTAAAGTGCTTATTGTTATTTACATAATGTGATATCAGTTGCGACAAAAATTGCTGATGCTTATTTATAATGCAAATATAGATTTTACTAGTTTATATAACAAGAGTTATATGAGGTTGCGCTTGACGCGTATAACAGTTTAATTGATTTCTACAAGAACTAAACGCTATTCGAATAACAGTCAAGAAAATGAGTGGAAAATTTCCTCGGAACTTTCGACTCGAATTCTTTCGCTCGAGAATTAATGAACAATTTGGCAGCGACGATACCGATCCACTTGGGTTTAGTGACGTTCGAGATACCTACGATATACGTCATTTTCTCATTATTCGGTGCGAGAGAGAATGTTAACTGCGCGACTGCGACGGAAATATCGGGTCGAGAGCAACAGCGGTCCCCAAACCGGCGGAACTCTAGTGGAAAAATGAATCACTTGAATTGCTTCCGGGCGGGTGGGCGCATTTATTAATTTTATTTGTAA
Source organism: Cynegetis impunctata (assembly GCA_030704885.1). Lineage (NCBI taxonomy): Eukaryota > Metazoa > Arthropoda > Insecta > Coleoptera > Coccinellidae > Cynegetis > Cynegetis impunctata. The sequence goes on from JARQZK010000003.1 coordinate 980,710, forward strand.
TTGAACGCCTGGACAGCGATAATTCAGATATATCATTATTGAATAATTTAACGAAAGATCGCAATTGATGATTACGAAAATTATAAACAAAATATATAAAAATTATTTCTTAGTTTTTCAGGTTCCAGATTTCCGGAATTGCGATAAAATTATCAACATCCGACAACGGCGCTATGGTACACAAACGGCTATTATGACAAAGCAAGCAACTGAAAACGTAAATTTACAATGTATGTATGAAGGTTTTGGTTCCAAGATAATGTCTTTGTGGCGTTTAGGTTATGTAAGTAGGTATGTACCTACTTTTACATAATGCACTTATAGTGCAGTAGGTAGATTTCTACTTGTGATTGAAGTCTGTATGATATGAAATCTTCAAGAAAGAAGTTCGTAACTTCGTAAGAATATATCGGTACACCCTTTTAGTAGTGTTTTCTCCGAAAAAAATTGACTAATGCTTTTTAAATCCGTTTTAGACATGCAGAATCAAGATTTTTGAAATATTTCGATGTTTGATATACATACACACATACATATATATATATATATATATATATATATATATATATATATATATATATATATATATATAAAAAATATATATATATATATATATATATATATATATATATATATATATATATATATATATATATATATATATATAAATATATATATATATATATATATATATATATATATATATATATATATATATATATATATATATATATATATATATATATATATATATATAATGTATGATAATTTTTTTCTCCATTCAAATGTTTTTTTTTTTCAAAATGCAGATAGTTTCGAGTTTGAGTAATGTTATTCAATATTGAATAAAAAGTGTAATAATAATAATAATACCTTTATTTAGCATACAGCTATTGATAACAAACTAATAATTACATTCATAATGTCCATCAAGAAAAATTTTCAAATACATATACTATCAGAGATTTCTTAATTACTCTATAATTTTTACAATATTTACTGCTGATTGGCAGATTATTATACAAAATAAGTCCTCTGCTCATTATGGATTTGTACATAAAATGAGTATTATATTTATTTATCGTGAAATCGTTTCGATGTCTAGTATCATGCTCATGCAACTCACTTACAAAATGTAGAGTTTCACTTAAATAACTAGGTAACATATTTTTTTTTGTACGTGTAGAAATATAAAGGAAAATAGACAAAGGATATTTTTCCCTGAAGTTTTTAACACCCTGTAAAGTAATTCTGCAATCTAAACTCCAGTACATATGTTTTTCTGCAGATTCTGATTAATTCTTAATATTTTGCTGTTTAATTCGTCTCGATATCGTTCTCGGTTGAGGAGATATGAATTTTTCAAGAAAACATTAACATTTAGCAACAATGATGGTTCTGGATAATACCCCGCATTCGTTAACTAGTTTTATCTGACATAATGGTCTGGTATGAATTTCTGAAACATATATTATGTGTCAAAATATGGTCATATTTTGACACATTTTTTTCACTTCATAGAAATAATAGTCTTTCGCCGGTTAAATCATGATTTTGCATAATAAAATAAAGTTTATCTCCACATTAACATAACATTGACAATTCATCATGTTTTATAATTGAAGTGAAAACTTCTTAAGAAGCGTTGGGCGATCTTTGGTAGAAGAAAAATCTATGGGTTCGCGTCACAGATGACCTCGACATGATCGTGACGTATTACGCCAGATTAGCGATGCGTAGTATAGTGGCCTGTGTACATGTATACGCATATATATTGTATATATTCGACTGTATCATAGTGTTTGGCTCTTGGATGGTTAAATTATATATATATATATATATATATATATATATATATATATATATATATATATATATATATATATATATATATATATATTATATAAACAATTATTGCTCGGAGTACTAAAAGATGTGAAAACTAGACTAATGTTAATAATTTCAATTAACAAATTATAATATTCAAATAACTCAGACTATAATTGATTTAAACATTCAACGAAGTATACAGTTATTCCATTCTTCCGAGTTTTTACTTCTATTAGCAGACTGCCTCAGTTTTTTTTTAGAGGAGCAGGGTGCATGTCCCCCTAAAACGTCCGACTCTGACACAATTTGGTCTTGGGTGTAGAGCAGGACACCATCAATCTGAATCGAATGGAAAATCTGCTTGAATCGGTACTAACAGAATGAACAGCTATAGTCCTGATGAGAAAGAATAGTACTTATTCATCGCAGATAAGCCTTTTATTCGAAACTTTTGAAAGAGATTAAATTATTTATGAAATTAGAATTAATTTCAAAGGTTTCTCTTATAATTTATTGGGATCTCATCTGGTACAAAACAATTCGGCTTCATGTTTCGTAATATGAAAATTTCGAAACAAATTTTTCGTAGATCAAAATAGTATAATGAAGGACACCCTACTGCGTAGCACTAGGAATGATAAAACCCCTCGGCGCATGTGCATGTCGTCAATATTTTTTGAATGTATCTATTATATAAATTAAATAACAATGAAAGTCGATTTTACGAATGAAATGAAGGAAAATTGCAATAAATGTATTAATAAGTCGATATTACGAATAAAATCCGTGAAAATTTAGCAAAAAAATTCATTGTTTGACTGTCGAATTTGAATATCCTATCCCGGCTCATTTTGCTGCAAATTATGAATCAAATTGATAAGATATCTCTATGGATGGGAAGCAGACACAGACGAAGAATCAAGCTTAAGCTATCAACGTCGCTTGGTTACCGTGGCACACAGAGCACTTCGACGCATGCTTTGTAGGACTTCGTACATATCGACCTTGGCGCATGCTCATGTCGTAATGCCTATCTAAAAAACGCTATAATTTTTTATTCTTCGTTGGGAAAAGATTGGGAACAAAACTTCTCTGATGAAATCATATGTATTTTATCGATATCCGTTGGAATTTTTGAAATCGGACAAGATCCCAACTTTTTGTAGTGAGAATTTAGCTTCACCTCGGGGTAAAAACGCTTTTTTTTAAATTCTTCGTTGAGAAAAATTGGGAATTCAAATTCCCTAATGAAATCATATGTGTTTTATCGATATCCGTTGGAATTTTTAAAATCGGGCCAGTTGTCGTGAGACTATAACTCCTTTAGCTTCGCCTCGGGGTAAAAAAAGGGGTAAAATAAATCACGACAGAATTTGAGAATCACAAGGCAAACTGCTCCCAAGAAAAATCTCCAAAAATGACAGTTAAATATGGTCAACCTTCTATGTATATATAGATGAGGGACAGGTACTCAATTTTATTTAAATGGAAATTAAAATATTTTCAATGTATCATAGTAATAAATTATCCATATTGCTGTTAATTTTAATGTCTTCAAATGTTTATGAATTGCATTTATATCATAAATGGTACGGATCGATACAGTGAGTTAATGATTTTTTTAAATATACCTACTTGTTTGTCCAAATAGAGAAAACATCACAAACATGGCGTCTCCAAAGAAACACATTATTCATAATAAATACTGCTGCAAATATATTGTGGCGCATATAAGCTCCTCTACATAAAAGGACATAGGAATTTCCGCAAGTAATCCAATTCTCCGTAACAATTTGTTTAATTGAAAATAATTGTTGCTTTATAGGTTCCATCCATAAAGTACGTCACACGAATTTTAGGACTTTTGAACCCCTCCCCCAGTCCTTGTCACAGGTTGTCACATTTTTATAACCCCCCCCCTCCTGATGTGACGTCACACATTTTTTAAATTTATGTATGTATTTAAAAATAAGCGAGAGAAAACAGCTATTTTCATTTTTTACTTATTTTTATTAAATAATAATCTAATAAAATCAAAGTCGCATGAAATATCAAAGCGTTTGAACGACTTCTAACGTCATCGGACGATCGTTTCGCAAGCACTATAACCATAGTGATACATTATTATGTATTTGATTCATTCCTGCGACATCTGACGTGTACGTCCGACTAGTTGGTCGTCAGAAAACGCATCCACTATAACCGCAGCCTTAAACCTATTTAAATCCTTACCATTCAAAATTCTCGTACATACGATATTCCCCATCCTTTAAATATAGATACAAAGATTTCGCTTTTTGCAGATGACACGGCGATATGGACCACGGCGAGGACGTCGACACTATGCAACCGCATAGCGCAGGGCCACCTAGACCGGATCAGTACGTGGGCGAGCAAATGGAGAATAACACCTAACCCAAGTAAAACACAAACAATACTTTTCCATCACCCAAATTACACTCAAACACGTAAATTCAACAAAAACGGCGTCCGACTAAGGTTATGGGGTGAAAATCTCGAACTTCAGGAGGACATTATTTACTTGGGAGTCACATTCAATCAATACAACAATTGGAAATCCGATCTTCAAAACACACTCAAAAAAGTACGAAACAGATCTAACATTCTATATGCTCTAAGAGGCAGAATTCGTGGATGTAATCCTCAAACTCTGTTAAACACGTATAAAACGTTCATAAGACCAGTAGTAGCATATAGATCGTTACTCTATTCGACTTTACCTCACAGATACGTCCGACAGTTGGAGAGCTGCGAAAGAGCAATCTGCCGTAGTATTTTCCGTCTAGACAGACGTTATCCGTCACACTTAGTACAACGAACACGTAAAATTCCCCCCATTTCGAACACCTCCAAAATCTCCAAGCTCGATACGCTCAACGTACATTGCACGGTCCCAACATCGAAGCCCGGGGCGACGCTCATGACGCCGTGGCACCGTCGACGAAGAGTTCTCTGCAGAAGGCCAAAGAAAAAGGTTTCCTTTCCCCCTTCCAGAATCCTCCAAGTGCTTCAAGACCCTCCTGATGAAGTCCTCGACCACCTAGAGGACATACCACTCATAATTCGCTGACCCGAAAAGTGCGCGTAGTGCCGAAAGTGCGTGAAACGTCGATAGTGCGAGTAGTGCCGAAAGTGCGAGTAGTGCCGAAAGTGCGAGTAGTGTCGACAGTGCGCGAAAAATCAATCCGTCTCCGAAAAACCGAGTGCGGTTCGGTTAGTGCGCGAAACGTCAGCAAATCAATGTATCTATTGTCAAACCATTTTGTAAATTTATATTATAAGTAAGAATATCAGTACATTGCGTGGGTAAAGGTTTTCTGTGGTTTCCCTTACCATCTAATGTCAGTTGAAATATATTGACCTTGGACCGAATGGCACGTAATTAGCAAAAAAGTCGGCCGCAGCCGCATTCCCCGATAGGAAAATTAGGATTTTTTTATTAATATTGTAAATGTTAGAGAATAATTAAGTAAAGCCAGGGTTGAAGAAGGTTGTAAAACCTTATAACTTCCCACAATAAAATATTTAGCTAGATAACAAAAATGTACCCCATCCCCCCAAATAGTTGAATAAACGTATTTTCATTCATTCATTCATTCTTCAAAATTCTCGTGAATTTGAGTGTCTCACTTGCATTACAACGCCGCTCTAGAAGTTAAATGACGTTGCATGAGAGATTATCGCATAGCGAGAATGCTAAATTATTAATAAATATAGATGAAGTTCGTAAATTTTTAAAATTTTTAATTCACATCGAAACTTTGCGTTTTAGTATTTTAAATTTTAACATGTGACGTCACAAAAGTATTGACCCCCCCATGCCCCTTGTCACACGATGTCACACTTCGGTGATACCCTCCCTCCCCATTAACGTGTGACGTACTTTATGGATGGCCCCATACTTTCTTGTGCATTGATGGTAATTTTGTATTTTACTGCGTATTTTCTAATATCAAATTTATTAATTCTTCCTAAGATATTGAGTTTTTTATTAAGGTTCACATACACACAAGGATCTATAGATTGTGGAAAACAATCGAATATTATTCTTTTCATTACATCATTCAATTAAAAGAAATATAATTTTGAATGTATCACTTTTTTATCAAAATGAATATAAAGGACCTAAGTTAAAGTTATTAAGAAGTATTAAACATAAAAGGTGAAGTATTTCCTTTTAATGTTAAACATTTGAGTTTGATTTTAAGTAATGCTCTACGAAGTACATTCGTGAGGTTATATAAATCCTTGGCATACTTTATAGGGTTTTTTAACATAATGTAATGATTTCTCACCTTGTGAAAGAGGAGTATCAATTAAATTGTGAATTGAAGTCTATTATTTCTATTACACGGACTTAATTTCAAGTAAAAATACTGCAAATTCTATATTTTGAATAATTTCAATGCTACTTGGACAAACATACCAAAGATACAATAAATGGACTTCTTATTTTCGTTGATTCAAAAAAATCAAGGGGTCTCCCTTAACGCTTGAAGAAATACTTTTTGAACAGACAAAATAAAGAATAAAGTATAAACTTTAAAATAAAAACACTTGGCTTATGTTTCACAATATAAAAAATCTTTAGATACTGTACTTAGCAGTAATAAAAAGTCGACATGTTTCGAGCTATGAACTCATTATCAAGACTGACAACAGGAGAGTATTGCATCGTAATTTATAAAACAGACAAAAGCAAAGGTGATACCTGAAAATCAATTTGTTCGTTTACAAGGGGTAATTGACTATTATGGGCGGAACTTATTTCGATAATTTCGAGAAGGTCAAGACGTTTACCCTTGTTACCTGAATGTAACAATTTGGTTTTGTTGAAATCCAGGAAGTGATTGAATTTTATACAATGTTCAGAGAAGCCAGTGGTATTTTTGTTTTGTAAAATTGACTTTTTATGTTCTTCAACACGAATATTTATATTCCTTCCTGTCTGTCCAATATAGAAAGCAGGACATTCGTCGCAAAATATTTTGTAAATACCACTGTTTTCTCCGATGTTAGATTTTTCTTTATTATTGACCAAGAGTGACTTCAAGTTTCTTTTATTTGTACAAATTGTTTTAACGTTATTTTTCGATAGTCTGTTACAAATTTTGCTACTCAAATTAGACAAAATAAAAATTCACACTTTGATTTTGAAGACAACATAAAACAATTTTGTTGAAATTTTTTGGAAATTACAATTAATATTAATTCATCTACGATATATTGTACGGTACGCTCACCAAACAATCCAAGGTAATCTGCGATTCACAAAAAAATTCAATATATCGACTGAACACTAAGCACAGAAAAATACATATCATGAACTTCATTGAACTATTCAAATCACTAGATATTTCGGAATATTCGCCATTTTGAAACCGTTCTCTTCAGAAGTAATTTCAAAATTGACTTGTTCCGGAGTTTGAGTAACATCGAAATGAAAAAATGATCTAGGAGTCTTCTTCATCATTATCGATCTGAAAATGGAGTAAAACAACACACTGCGCACGCATTGTGTTGTTTTTAACTAAAGTTGAGTTAAGACTGACCAAGTGATATACCTAGAAATCAGGTTTATGGTCATTATCCTCTTTATTGTTATCCAGTAAGGTTTTTCCAAAGGGAAAAAGGGATTATATCACTTACATTTTGATACTCTTTGCCAAGTTCGTTTCGTAAACAATCCTACAAATAAAACTGTTTCCAAAAGTGTTTATGTTATTTTGTAAACCCTACGTGGGCGAACCAATTTTTAAATGCATTACACTTTGTTTTAAGGTAATATAGTAACTTTATTTCACTAAGAGAGAAATTGTTGAAAAAACAAAATAGATGATTTTTCAAAGCAAAAAAGTACTGAAATGTTTTCATTATAACTAAAGTTAGAGGGCATCCATTAATTACGTGAAATGTTTAGGGGGGGAGAGGGGGTCGAGCGAAGTCTCACTCATGTGGGGGAGGGGGTGGTCTCAGCAAATAACACGTAATTTTTTTTTTCTCAAGAAACAGTAGAAAATTGCGAGAAAATTGGGTTAAGTAAAAATATTCCTCCACTAAAATAGCTAAATCATATATAATAATAATCATCCGGGTTTAATTATGCACTGATAGAAGAATTTATTAACTATAAATCAATTCATTTGTTTGGAAACAATTTATTCATTTATTAAATATGAACAAGTATTTTTCAAACATTATTCGTTGACTATTAAAAAAATAAGCTACGAGGTGACGATTATTCATGCAAAAAATTATGCCATATCCTCTTATAATAAACATACGACGCACTAATGATTTTCACTAAACAAAAAACTCTATATGACTTATTACAACCATTGGTTTATTATTAATTTTATTTTCTCCACATTTGTATAAAATATTACTAATTTTTAAATTGAGCTAATAGAATTTTTTAATGAATTTATGGCGGAATAAATAGTGTTAAAGTAGTAGGCACTCTTGAGATCATACATGAGTCTCCGTGGGTTGAATTAGAGTGAATATTCCCTAACAAATTTCATTAGTTCCTATTTAGGTATTTTATTATTAAATCTCATCGTGATTCTATGCTACATCATTAATAATCTCAAATACTAGTCTTAAATAAAAAAAATTATGAGAAAATTGTTTTTTTAAATAAATCTAATGGAATCGAGCGCAGTTTAACTCATTTACATAACAAATACTCATTTTGAAAAATCTCACGTGAGATTCGTGGAGGGGGTAGCGAAAAATCGCAAAATTTCTCTCACGTAATTAATGGATTAAATGTGAAATAGTAATTTCTATAAGTTACTAAGTTTTAAGAAAACATCTTAATAAACTATAACTGATGTATAAATAGCAATTATCCCTAATAACACCCCGTTTAACCTCCCCTTCTTTTACAATTTTATGAAAATAGGCATACGTTAAAAAAAAGAGAAAATGCGACGATTTTTACAGGTGTGGTAACCGTTTGTAACGATATATGACCTTGTATAGTGACGAGGAAATATAGGATAATTATTATCAGAATCTATAATAGAATTGAATAATTCGACCTCATGTTATTTTAAAACACAAAAATTTTATAAATTTTTCTCGGGAAATTCAACATAATTGGTCGTTATTGATTTGTCTACACTATATGCAATAGATGAAAAAAGCTTACACTTATAAAGATGAAATAATAGATGCTACTGAAATAAACAAAATCCGGGTTGAATTTCGACTGAAAAATTGTTAAAAATAAAGTGAAAATCGGACGAAATAAATTTGTTCAATTTATTTAAGATGAATTTCCATAAAATGAATAATTTTTGGATATCCTCCGATTGATGTACAGTACAACTTCAGTAGTTCGGACACTCGCTAAAACGGACACTCCAGTAATCCGTATAGCTCTGTAAACCGGACATTTTCAAAATTTTACCTCTCTAAACCGGACGTTAAAACGTTATGAAAGAAAACCATAGAACCATAGCAATAATTTTCCTGTCTTAACAAGTTTGACGCGATTTAAACATTGTGGGCATTTTTGCATTCATTTTATTCCGAGTCGTACGTAAGAACATAGTTATCTTTTCTGTTGGGGATAGCTCCAAATAAAAGGCCCCACAAAACATTAACACTCAGCAACAAATGTGAAATATTGGACAGTCTAGATAAATCCGAAAGTATCCGTCAAACGGCAGCAAATTCTGGCGTGCCTAGATCCACAATTTTTGACATAAAGAAAAATAAGGACTAAAAGAAAAAGCATTTGAACTAGCCAAAAACAGGAGCATTCAAACCAAGTTAGACACCTTTTTCCAAAAAAAAATGTAGTAACTTACACAGTTTAAGTTATACCTACGTAGGTACATATACTGTAGTTTTATAACATTGGAATGATTTTTAAGTTTTTACTTTTTTTATATAAGCACTTTTACGAAATAAAGGTATTTTTGTATGCAATTTTGCGATTTTTAATCAAAAAAGAAATAGTCCCAGTAGTCCGGATACCTCGATAATCCGACATTGACCGGAACGATATGTGTCCGGATTACTGAAGTTGTACTGTACCTGGAAGAATACTTACTTAATACGTCACAAGGGAATGATCTTTGGTCAAGGGATAAACCGAAGTATTAACACTTATAAGAGAAAAATATATCATGAAAATATCAAATTAATGACAATTTGATTAAAGAGTTTAAATGAAAAACAACCCATAACAATTTGCAATGCAATGGTCAATAAATTTAGGTACAAGCAAATAAAATCATACCCTAATCCTTCCCAACGCCCTTTTATCATAGAGGGACGCAGTATTATGAACACCCAAAACGGCCTTATGAGATGTTGTTCTTAGTGTATTTATTTCGAAGCCATTGAGAACTGCCGAACCTGAATACATAATTAACGAATCTTTGCGTACTTTACCTATTCTTTCGAATATTTACATGCATGAGTCATTTCAGGTTTGTTTTGTTAACAATCGTTTTCTAGAAGATCAGAAATCATCGATCTTTTTGGGGGTTTTTGTTAAGGCCTAGCCAGAAATAAACCAAACAAACAATTTAAAATTTTAACTCAATGATTTCTAGCAAAATTCCAATTGGCTGACGAACTTTGTACACGCAGCTTTTTAACCTTCAACAAAGAATTAGATTGGTTGCTTCTAGTTTTTGGGAGAAATGAAAATTTGTATTAGATTTCTTTCTGAACTGAATGAATCTATCAAATTGTTATTTTGATAAAAAATTCCAAACACATACAAAATTTCTTCCAGAATTAACAAAGCTAAGGGGATCAAGTCGTGGTCGATATACTGCAACTGCGATTGAGGCACCAGGGCTTGAAATTCTAATATCTAAGTAATTCCATTTTTTATTTTTAGGTATTTTCAAAATTCAAAACAAATCAAATTCTTAATTTTCTTCTTTTATTATCTTGTTTTTGTTGACCTCTAAATATTGATGTTTTAGCCTCAAATTAAAGATCAATGTGGATGACATAAATATATCTATTTCATTGAAATGTTGGAAAAATAATATAACGAAATTGAAGATTCCTTTCGTTCAGTATAGTAGCCCTAGACTGCCTAGACTATGTTTTAAGTAGTATTTTCCAGAAATAAACATACTATTGCACTGAATCACATGTCAACAGTAAGGTGCGAGACAGGGTTGCAATAAATCGAGTTTTTTTAAATTTTTATTGATTTATACTGATTTTTTCCTTTGGTATAGCAATAATGAATTTTAAAATAACTAATTTTCATTATATTGTCTCTATTCCTCAAGTATATTTGTTGTCTAAATGAACAGTTGGAAAATCTCCTCGGCGACATACAAAATAACTTGTATTGACATGAACATGTTCGACAGGGTGCCATGGCTTTCCTGTCGGAACAAGAAAATTCATTCGTCTTTATAATGTGCGGTTGACGAGAGACGGATCATTTCATATCTTGTAGTCAGTCCATATTTCGGTTGGTACATTCCAAACTTCGAAATCGCTTGGGAACCGAGGAAAACGCCGAATTAATCTTCCTGTATCTTCTTCTTCTTCAAGTGCCTTACCCGGTTTCGGGCGTAGGCGACCTCTCTACAACTATTCGTGTTGTGCGTGATACAGTGATACACGAATAGAAGGGACCTACAGTTTTACGACGGTCCCGAACGTCTTTATAGAGATGGATTGTTGGAAGTTGCTTCATTTCTCCTCGTACAATTAGCGAGCGTTATGATCCATAATGCCCGCTCATACCGCCCTAGGGCATAATGAGTGCATTTATAGCAACCCTATCTACAAATAATATACAAAATATTCTTCAGCATCGAAATTTTTCAGGTCTTTGTCACGAACTGAAGAAGCCCCACGGTGAAACTAATTGTTTGTGATACCACTAAAAGAATATTCTATTTTGAACTAAACAAAAAGTTGGAGAAAAAAAAGGTTCTGACCCTGCTTGCCAAAGATAATAATCCAATTAACGCCTCATTCGAGAGCTTGATGTCCCTATCTTTATTCAGAAATGAAACTTTGGAGGTTTATCTCGTAACTTTTCCCAATTTTCACGTAGAATCGCCCTCCGAGTTAGTTACAAGCCAGTCCATCCCTGCCCGCGCCGAAGACAATCTAATTAACGTCTTGTTCGATGGCTTGATGGGCCCATCTTTATAGCCTGTCATTGCCTGATGCCTGACGGTTACCGGGCATTTTGTTCGATAACATTCGGCAAACTGAACACTTAATACTCCAAAGCCGTAAAAAACGACCGGACCGGATGGCTCAACGTTGTGCGATTCATTTACCCAGACCGAGTAGGGGTTACCGATTACTGATTACAGGCCGATATCGGCCGCAATTTGCGGTAGTTATTCAGCCCAGGTGAATGCTCCTTTTGTTTATAATTTATCGATGGCGGAGTGATAAGCTGCGAGCATGTCTAATGGGGAAATTGATGAGTCAATATGTGTTTCGCGACAGGGAAAAATGCGATGCGTTCGCCGTGGGAGGCGATTCCCATGCTCTAAGGTTGTGCAAATTGAAAGCTGAACGTGACAAGTAGTATTATATCTGTCACGCGATTGTGCGTACAAAGTAACACATGTCAGAAGTGACACTTCTTTGGCAAACTAATTTACAAATCTCGTTTATATTTACACTAATCCAAGGGCGCACCTAGGATTGAGTTTCGAGGGGGGCTGAATCAAAATGTAACATTTAAGTAAGAAATTAAATAATTTATTCATTAGATATAAACTTATATATATATATATATATATATATATATATATATATATATATATATATATATATATATATATATATATATATATATGTTGTATATGAAAAAAACCTATTGTAAAAAATTCGCTAATTCAACATGTAAAATTTATGTAAGAAACAACATTTACTCTTCAAATTCAAATAGAAAACGCACATCCCGTATTTGGTACATCATAATAGATCTAATGAATGACCGATAATGACCAGTGGGCTTATTTTATATTAGTAGATGAGCTCATTTTACAATTATTATCTTAGTAATCTCAATTCTATTGTTACTACTATAAATCTCGGGTGGGGTGGGGGGTCTGAAGCCCCATAGCTCCCCCCTTGGATGCGCCACTGCACTAATCTAAAGTTTTAGATTTCCGAGACTTGGAGGGAGGGAAATGAATTCATGAAATATTTTTGGAACGAAGTTCCTTACTTCTTGGCTTGGAGGAGATAGGGATTTGGCTACGCGACCAAACTGAGAAAAATGTGAGACAAAAACCGTAAGCAAACAACATATAACGGTATAAGTGCAACGCGCATGCGTCATTCTTCATCTTTCTCCTTCTGTCACGACATATACATGAAATTCTTGTCTAAGCCACGTGGTGTATACTCACATTATAAATTCATTTTACTCGTAAATAAACACGTTTATTTTCGTATAGTGTGCAAATCTTCAATGCGATATTAAATATAGTAACAATGGCAAGTGAACTAACAGGTGATTTAAATGAAATTGACACTGATAATAGTGGTATGTCAGTATTAGTTTACAAATATAAGTTAAAAACATGGTTAATATTGCTTGTACAACTTATATGTGTACATAATAATGTAATCTACACTTTCAATACCTTATTTATTTTATTTTTATTATTATTATATTAATAATTATATTATAATGTCGAATCCGAAGGAACTTCGTTCTTACCTGGTGCCCCATGACACCACTTCTTTTTTTATTCTATAAAAAAGAGTATATATATTAAATTCTCAAATGACGAGTGACAAATCAAAATGCCACATGTGATTTGTAAATATTAAAATTTCCTAACCTTCAAACGTCAACAATAGCCTGTATTTGTTCGCGATCTCCCTTTCTCTCTCGTTCTCTCTCACTCGCTCTCTCCCTCCATATGCTTCATGCTACGTTCGCCCTTTCTCACTCTCTCAATCTGTCTCTATCGCTCTCTCTCTTCTTGAATAAAAACGTGACGCGTTTCATCCGTAAGAATTTACCCTCATGCGCGCAATGAAGTTTCACTACAAAAACTCTATAGCAGCAAGCTGCATCAGAAAACCAGGTTTTAATACCGTAACCAGTTTGAAAAACCTATCAATTCAATTAAGATTTTTTTCCCGAATTCAAACCAGCCTTCCGTTCATTTAGATTACCAACTTTGAACCCTATTGCTTCAACATTGCAACGGCGGATCCAGGGGGGGTCATGGGGTCATGAGCCCCCCTGAGCTGGTTCCAGGACTTAAGTGGATCACTAATTGAACATTATGATTTTATTTATATATTTTGTCACCATACAGATTTTATGTAACTACATGCCTCTAATATTTAATTAATTTAATATAATATAATAACTTTCATGATGGCAAACGTTTGGGAACGAACGCATCGAAAATTTGAATTTTACCGCGCCACACTTGCGCGCGCTTGTTTGTTGGAAACCCTTGTTGTACCACCTCTTCACTTTTCCGGAGTTTTGCGTCATACCCCTCGACATACCTCTAACTGTTATGACAAATCATTGACCACGGTTATGGAATATAAATAGTCTGCCTCATTCCGTGCGTGATACCAAGCTAATTAGTCGAGTACTGAGCGTACGCTGGCTAGTATTTGAGAGGTCCCGGGTTCAAACCCCGGGGCCAACTGGTCTGCCATAAGTTTTTTTCAGATGTTTGTTCATGGTAATGTAAGTCACTGCTTGCAAACTTACAAGGCGAATGCTGGGCCAGTATTAATCTTCTGAACCCTACCCACACTTCCTATGTTTAATAAATATCCCGTCTCACCTATCCTTAATGCACTTGTACATAAAAGTGTATCCTCTGATCTGGCTGAAGGAGTTAATTCCAAACTCAAGCTGCCCGCCTTCGTGACACATACTTCAGGGAGGAATTAAACACGTGTGTTTCCTTTTCCTTTCCTTCCGTGCGTGATAGTGCTTCTCTGGATGTCTTCAAGAGAAGATGGCAATATGTACGTGTACCTATATGTACAAGTTATTATGTGTTAAGTTTTTCAAGTGTACAATAAATAATAAATATTTTGAAGTAGGTACAGTACTTACGTACATTAATATAATACTTACTTTTTATTTGTATCTATTGTTATCAAAATTAAATTATAAGTTCTTGACTTGACCACGACTATGTGACCCCCCCTGGCGCCAAAGCTGGATCCGCCCTTATAAACAAGATTTTTTTTACCTCCCTTGTCGCTTAACCCCGTGACTGATTCGTACCAAAAACAATCCCATCCAAGATGACATAAGAAACTATCTACCTACGAACTTTCAAACCTATTGCTCCAAAATTGTTACGTTTATAGCGTAAACAAGATTTATTTCCTTCCTTTGCTGGGTCAAAGTGAAAACCTGCTAATAATTTATTTATATTATCTTCTCAAATTCCAGAAAATCTTCACAATTCATCAAGTCAGTATGCATTTCATGACAGCGAAAAATATGTAATATACACTATCCGATTCGGCATGTCGAGCGATTCTAGAGCTTTCTGGCGATAGAAAATGAAAGCTGTCCATTACAAGTCGTATTATATCTGTCATGTGATAAAATCACGAGAACAAAAAAAAGATCGTTTGCGCATCGAGTGTACCATGATCAGATAGATAGAGTAACTACGATGATAGCACAGTATACCGCCGCCATCATACATATTCAATTAAATTATTAGTGACATTTTGAAACTATACGTTTTATTCCATCAAGCATTAGCACCACCGCATGCGTCGTTGTACTCCTTTTTTTAAAATCGAACTTTCGAGAACTATATTTGTCTCTTCATCACGAGCAAGATTCGAAGTTTGATTAAGATCTTAAAATTACCCAAATAGTCATACAACAGAAATTTGAAACATTCCAGATACATAAAATGTAGAGAGAAAGCATTAAAAACAAATCACTAGATAAACATTGACATTGGAGTCGGCCGGTCAATGTTTATATTGTGATTTGTTTTTAATGTTTTGTCTCTAGATTTTATGTATCTGGAATCTTTTAAATTTCTTTTGTAAGTCTATTTTTTGGGTAATATTGAGATCTTAATCAAACCTGGAATCTAGCTCCTGAAGCTCGAGTTAAGAGGAAAGAGTACACTCTTTTCTACCTCAAGATTGCCATCCCAAATATATAATACCTTTTTGTATATATATATATATATATATATATATATATATATATATATATATATATATGTATAATCTCTTGATAATTATTAGCAATAACAGGCTTGTTGAATCTTAAAAAACTTGATTTTATTGAAAAGTTGACGTTTCGCCACCACGGTATATATATGTATATGTATATATATATTATATATATATATATATATATATATATATATATATATATATATATATATATATATATATATATATATATATGTATATATATATATATATATATATATATATATATATATATAAATATCTACATGCATATTAAGATTTCATGATGATCGAAACCACAATGGCAACAACGCATGTATGTTATTAGCGTTATCAATATTAATTAAACGTATATAAAATTTTCACTAACTATATTGAATATATGTATATGACGCGATTCAACACACTGCACCATTATCACATAGAAAAAATAACTCAGTTACTCACAAATAGCAGTATATATATATTTCGAATAATCAAAATTATAACAATAGCGTTTGGAAGATGGAGATAAGGCATTATCTTTGTTTTTCGATATAATTACGTAGATATCATTTATTTATAGGCACACAACGAAGTTAAATACTTTAAAATACTTCACCCAAGGTGCAATATTAGATGGAATATTTCTACTTAGTTAACTGTTAGCCAATACTTATGAATGCAAGCATTCTATAGGGTTTCTTCAATTTAGAGAAATATTATGAAACTCATGCATTATTGTTTATTGAACAAACATTATATGCAATTATGTATTAGGTAGAAAACCAACAGTAAAACAATCAAATGATTTTGAAGACCCTCAAAACACTGCGAGTGAGAGTAAAAGCTTCGTAATCAATTCTAGTTTGACGTTTTGCAATGCAAGATATTAGATGCACCTACAATAAGGATCAAGCGTTCAATTAAAAAATTTCGAATGAAAAGTCCTTGAAATCTATTTTTGCCCAGAAAACATTATTACTACATCTATCAGATTTGGATGACGTCGGCGATCGTCATCTATTCTCGTTCTATATGTCAAGATTCATTTGTACATACCAATCACTGCATTTATTTCTTTCAAAACATGTTGGAATAAAAAATTGAAGCAACTTTGGTACGAACATGGTGACAAATAATTTGAGTATACCTTGTGGTTAGAATAAGAATAGATCACATGCATTTCATCCTATAATATTGATAAACTGTACCAGTAGTTTGTGCTGAAAAAAAAAGAACTTGGTTGGAAAAAGCGGCAGAAAAATCTTTTAAATTCAATTTATCCCACATCAACTATAAGATCTGAACAAAAATATCATTTTATTAACTTTATACCACGCCTTAGTGATCTAATTTGTGATAGATTAAAGAAAAATGATATTAAAATTATTTGCAAGAATACAAGAAATATCAAGTCACTTTTGGTAAATAATAAAGAAAAGAATAAGGTTGAAAGTAGCAGTATATATAAAATCTTCTGTAGCCTTCTACATCAGTCAAACAGGTAGAAAAATACAAACCCGAGTAGATGAACATAGAAGGTCAATTCTATTTAATAAGAATACTACTGGTTTTTCCGAGCATTGCATTCATAACAATCACTTCATAGATGTGGATAAAACTAAATGTTTACATGCAGGTAATAAAGGAAAACGTATCGACCTTTTAGAAGCTTTGGAGATAACCGCCTCTTTCAAAAATCAACAACCTATAGTGAATGATCAATTAGAATTCCATTTGTCCCCTCTCATTTTCTCCGTTTTATAAATAAATTTGCTGTCATCTCTCCTGTATTAGTCTTGAGAATGGGTTCACTACCCGAAACGTGTTGACAACTTTTTGTTAATTTTTATTAATTTTCAATATATATTTGTGAAACAGTAAGCCAAGTGTTTGATTTGAAGTAATAATAATAATATATATATATATATATATATATATATATATATTTATATATATATATATATATATATATATATATATATATATATATATATATATATATATATGGATATATATATATATATATATGGATATATATATATATTTATATATATATATATATTTATATTTATATATATATATGTATATATATATATATATATATATATATATATATATATATATATGTATGTATGTATTTTTCTTCCCGGTACATCCAGCGGCTCCCATGAATCTCAATGAGTCCCAATTTGATATCTGGGATTGTTTTCGAGGCCGAACGAAACTATCAAAATTTAGTTGAATTTCTAATACCGACTTCATTTTTATGTAGATATTTGTGGTTTTCGAAAATATATTTTTCTGGGTACATATTGAAATTTTTTAAATCATCAAGTCGTTCGATACTTCAATAAAATATCGACGTAAAAGAAATGAAAAACCGACAGAATTTAGTTCATACTGTTTCGAGAAACTTCCAGGTTGGAATTCATCGATAAATTCGGTAATAGGTACCTCAAATTGGTAACAATAGCACCATGTTTAATAGGATTTCTGCAACGAACACAGACCACTTTATATCTGGGTATTTCCCAATTGCGGATACAATTATGATGGTCAGATCATTGAAAAGTACGAGAATACTGCTCGTTTAGGACGTAATGTGGACCATTTATTTCTACAGATTACGGTTTGCAAAGTTAGTTAATTGAAATCGACGTCAGATGCACTATTAGCGAAGATTGAAAAATCAGAAACGTTAGGTTATAGTTCCACCCTTGAGTTAAGGTGATGAGTTTTAATTTCTTTTTCTTGAATTACCCAAAATCCCACTTTTAAACAGTTTTTTATTATTGCCTGCAAATGCACCATTTATTATCATTTATTTTTTCATTTTAATATTCTGTAATGTATGCTTCTTCAAATAATTAATAGATTTTATTCCAATTGACATTACGAAAGGGACATATAAGGTATTCTAATCCACCAAATTAGTGATTTTGTGAAAAAAAATCAACTTCAATATATATTTATATATATATATATATATATATATATATATATATATATATACTATATATAATATTATATATATACTATGTATATATGTATATATATTTATATAGATATATATCTATGTATATATGTATATATATATATATATATATATATATATATATATATAACTTATATAATTTGGATTGATTGGGGGGATACTTCAACTTCTTCAGATACTAAATGCAAGCTAAATATATTTCTCCGACATATCGAATACAAGAAATAAATATGATGACAAAATGTGTATAAAGGGTAAATAAACGAATGGTTACAAATAATTAGTAAATTAGGAAAAACTCATTCTAAACTGCTAGTCAGATAGTTCGATAATTTGGAAAAGATTCAGAAGGGGGCTTATAGTATCATCAGTTAGGCTATGCAATAGTAAGCCTGAATGTTTGTATTTATTAATTTGTAATGATTCTATGAAATTTCCCTTACTTTCAGTATTTGAAATTATAAAGTCAAAATTGAATGTGAGATTTTCTTGGATTAAATAGTTTGCATAATGTGAATCCGACTTTTGATTAACAAAATACGTTTGTGTTTCTGGTCTTCTACCCATGTAAAACTTATCACAATCACCACAATTAATTTTATTAACTCCTGATTTATTGTTTGTGTAAATGTTTGATCTAAATCAATTCACCTTTTCTACACAATTAGTCTTCCATTTATTTCTTGTATTCGATATAACGGAGAAATATATTTAGTTTACATTCAACATCTGAAGAAGGTGCAGTTTCACCGAAACGTGCGTCATGCGTTATTTTATTCAATAAATGTGTTAATTGTTTTTATAAACCATTGTTTCAATATATACATATATATATATATATATATATATATATATATATATATATATATATATATATATATATATATATATATATATATATATATATATATATATATTAGGCAACAAAGAAATATCGAAAATCGTGATTAAGGAAGTCTGAGATGGATACAGTGCAATAGTCTATTATTCTAAGAGAAAATATGTAAAAATCTATTATAGACATAGACATATCGAAATAGTATCGTCTTTCAACAAGTCCTGAGCAGTCTAAAAATAAGCTCCCACAAAATCTAAATATGGTAAACTACAAACCATAATTAAAACAGAGAGGGGTGGTGTGTCAATACCCCGCGAAAGTCGTACAAACAATTTATAGACGAAAGAACTCGAGAACGAAGGCATCCTAAGAACTTTGTTCAAGTGTGCAGCAGTTTGCACCCCTAGCTAGCGCATATGAAAACCTGACAACTTTGAAGCTACGTGGGGCACACTTGAGCCAGGTGCAACATTAGGGGACCCAAAGGGCACAAGCGGAAACGGAAGATTTATCAAGAGCCTTTATATACTTATGCACTTTTCTTAAAGGATTGAATTTCATATTGGTATTTCGGATCAGGAGATGTGAATTTTAAATGAATGTTTCCGCACGAACAGAATGATTTAACCCTTTCCGGCCCAAAATAATTTTTTTGTGGAAAAAATATTATGTATGGATTAATAATGGTTTATTAGAGATACTCGAAGAAAATTAAACAAATTTCAAGATAAAAGAACACAAGTATTATCCTGCATGATGTGGTCACTCCACATAACCAGTAGGAACATATAACCAAACAATATAACCTATTTTGCGTAATATAACATGAAACAGTTTTTGTCATGTTTCAAACACAATTCTACTTTGCACGCTGAACATTTCTTACAAATCATACAAGTCATCTGCAGGAAGATTTTCTAAATATTCAGTTATTGGGTTCCCAACCCTCCCGGATTGCCCGGATGACTTCGGTAATAATGGTCAACCTCCCAACTTCCCGGGGTGACTAATTTCCCCAGTTTTTTTAAAATTATACGCAACCGCGCTCTACTAATCAAACTTCGATTTTTAATGATTATGATTTTGTGGTAAAAAACTGTCAAATATTAGAAGTAGAGTATTATATAAATTAAAAATAAATAAATGATTGACATTTTCTTCAACCCCCTCCCTACTAAACTCCTTAAAAAAATCTCCCGGGTTGGTTCTTTCGAAAATTGGCAAGCCTATTCAGTAGGTAGGTACTTCAAACTTGCTTCCTCAGAACTAAAATAAGATAACACGATTACGTAAGTGCCCAGTGGTCACTTCAGGAGACCCCAACAAAATTAGTATTTCGAAAGAAAGGAAACGTTTACGTTCAATATATTCATGAAAATGCATAAGTAAGATATAAGTAAATAACTTTGGCGCCATTTTTCCACCATTCATAAATAAAAATAACAAATTCACACAGTTTCAGCAGATCCTCTGAGTAGTGTCCAACTATATATAGTAAACAAATGCACGTTATACGCGCTTCGACTTATTTCGGTCTGTCTTCGATGAACACGTCAAATTTTCCTATGTTAGACAACCCACAAAACACACTGGTATACTGAAATAGCCAACGAGCAGTTTTACTCATGACTAACAAACTGTGGTCTTCCTAGCTAACCAGTTGCCCTGAAAGGGTTAAAACAGGGTGTGCTATGAGAAT
Organism: Cynegetis impunctata; assembly: GCA_030704885.1. NCBI lineage: Eukaryota > Metazoa > Arthropoda > Insecta > Coleoptera > Coccinellidae > Cynegetis > Cynegetis impunctata. The sequence continues at coordinate 1,002,262 of JARQZK010000003.1, forward strand.
CAGCACACAGCGTTTTTATGAAATGATTTTACTAACTTTAACTTCAATTCTGATGATTTCAACAATCAATTCATGAACAAATATACTAGTTGACCATAGTCAATTTCATATACCACATAGAGTGAACAAGGAAAATTCTTCCTTTATTTAAAAATTATCGAACAATCTTCCAAGAGAGAGGGTTATATGAATTCAGCTACGCAAAATCTGCATTCACAATGCAACTATGAATTATATTTATAAAATGTCAATAATTCACCCCGACTCAACATCTGCATACAGCTGTTTCGACCTTACTAGACCTCTTCAGTGCAGCATACTTGACTCGGAGTAAATTAACATGATTTCTCATTGTTGCCTAATACAAGTAGCGGCCTAACCACTATACTATGTTAGTATAGTTGTTAGGAGTGAATTGTTGGTTCCCAATATCTTTGGCAGAGGGCGCTATGGGTTGTTTTCCATATAGTAGTTCAGCCAATTTCTATTGGGGAACAATAATAAATATGTCAATTCACTTCGAGTCAAGTAAGCTGCACTGAAGAGATCTAATAAGACCGAAACCGCTACATGCAGATCTTGAGTCGGGGTGATTTGACATTTTCTATAATTCACTGTTGAATTGTTTATGCAGATTTCGAGTCGCGGGATACATATAACCCGCTCCATTGGAAAATAATTTTTAAATTATTGAATAATTTTCCTGGTTCACTTTAGGTGATAATGATTTCCTCAGGTATTTCACATATTGTTAGAATGTTCATCAAGATCTACTTTGTTAATGAAGTGAAAGCAGAAGTTTGTAAAGCTATTATAATTTACGTATGCTAAAAATGAAAACTTGTTTTCAAGTTATTTACTTCGTTCCTAGTTGAATTAATATTTCTATTCAACTAGCTAATATCAAGTAAATAAAATATGGAAGGCATGGCTGAAATATTATGGACGTATATTAGTTTGCCTCCGGCGTCAATTGTACGAATCCAGGTAAGTAAACTAGCAGAAGACGATTACATTTAAGTGTTGTCTAAAATTCTTCTATACGTTGTTTACTATTTATGGTCTTCAAAATACACATTATAATTTTCTTGTTTTCATTTTACAACAGAAAAGGAATCAAATTAGCAAATTGCTGCATTCAATCGTATGAAAGACTAATGTTCAAAGCATAGCCTCTCAATGCTGATATTGTGTATGCAGATTTCAAAAAGGCTATGCATTCTGCTGTGAGGAAAATATTTCAACTGAAGTTACCCAATTTTTTCGATAGTTTCGTTCTATCTCGACAACAACCCCAGATACAATTTCAGCTCCTTTGGTTTTGATGGGAGCCGCTGGAGATGCCAATATGTACAATGAAATATATATATATATATATATATATATATATATATATATATATATATATATATATATTACTTACTTCTATCATAACCATTTCTGTTATATAGCAGAAGTATAGTCTTAATAGGTTAAGGTCAAAATTACAATCAAATTCATTAATATTTTTGCTTCTAAACATCACAACTATTAATACGCGTTTCGACTTTTGTCGTTTTCAAATAATCATTAATATAACGTCACATTACAATCAACTTTATGAAATTCTGTCTTCTTCTCTCCTATTTCACGTGGCCTCTGTCTCTGTGGTTTCCATGAATAATGTTATGGTAAATTCTTCCGAAATTTTCGATGTCCGCTCTTGAATTAATTGTTGTTACTTCTTCTTTTTGAATAATTGCAATCACTTCCAATACGTTCCTTTTTAGGTGGTTCTTTTCTCTTTTTATGATTTTTGTGTTTTCAAAATCAACAAAATGTAATAGCTCGATTGCGTTTGTATTGAGTATTTATGTTCATATGGTCTTTTGTGTAAATATTGTTTTAGTGTTACTAATAGGTATAACAAGAATCACATTCATCACAATTTATCTTGTATATGGTATGTGTTTCATTACGTCGTTCAATCCTTGGTTTGAATGAATTTGATTGTAATTTTCACCTTTACCTAGTAAAACTATACTCCTGCTGTATATATGTATATATATATATATATAAAAATTTGTTTAAAGCGAAGGTGTAATAATAGTTCATTTTTTTGGGTAAAATACGATTAACTATTAGTGTGTCATAGAGTTAATATAAAAATATGAAAGAATAAGCTACAGCAGCAAAGGAGTTACAGATTTAAAATATCTTATTTATCTAAATCGATTACGAGTATGATGATATAATTTATCCGGAACTACTGAATAAATAAACACACGAGTTTCTCATTATATACGTGGGCGTGTGAAAAATACTAGTTTTTTAGTTGATACTGACTACACGTTAAATAAACTCTCTACTCGACGTCACCACATTGTAGCATTCGTTAGAATTTAGCTACAGTTTATCATTCAATAAAAAAACCACATGTACATCAAACAATTTTGTACAAGTGCATTTACCGCTTCCTATAGCGAAAGATAAAAAGTTTATCTATCAATTTTTCATTGTGGACGCGTCAAGTTCAAGAAACTTCGTATCTTGGCATTGAAACTAATAGATATTAAATGATCTTCTCTACAGAAAACATGGAAAATCTATTCGATTTTTGAACCTCAAATATCAAGAACATAGTCATGTTGTTTTCTTATTTACCTAATCTAATATATAAAATTCTCGTGTCACGGTGTTAGAAGTTAAACTCCTCCGAAATGGCTCGACTGATTCTCATGAAATTTTGTGTGCATATCGGTTAGGTCTGAGAATCGGACAAAATCTACTTTTCATCCCCCTAAATGTCCACCCCTTAGTATAAATTTTTTGTTTTTCAAACAAAATTTTCTGTTCTATTTTTTTTATGATACAGCATTGAAAAATACATACAACCCTAAATTTTCACCCCTCTACGATCAACCCCTATTTTCATTTGTTGATTATAAACTTTAATTTTTTTGGCAAGATTTTTATTTTCATTTTGTCATGACTTAAAATAAAAATTCCATCGTGATTTTCATTTTTTTTAAATTTTATCCACAGATCCACTATAGGGTTGCAAGATGGCTATCGAAAATAGCAATAGTCGGTCTGAGAATAGGTCGTAATATATTTTTCATACCCCTAAGTGATTTGGGTCACACCAAACATTTTTATAAATTTGTTGGACAAATTTTTTTATTTATATATTTTTTATGATGTTTCATTGAAAAATACAAACAACTCTAAATTTTCAACCTTCTATCAACAACCCATATTTTTCAATAGCCATTTTAATAATTTAAATAACGTTTGCCGGGTCAAATACGATTAAAAACCATTCTGTTGAAATTAAGATTTTTCATTGGATTCTTCGAATAAATCATAAGGTTAACTTCTCGTTTCTGCGAACAGATCAAAAATACCCAGCTTTAGGAAGATGAATAGTGTACGTACACAGATTGAACTACCTGAAGACCGCTCACTTATTAAGCACTCGTCATAAATTAATAGTTATTGAAATGCGGTTCTCTAATGACATCGATGGTAATCCCATCGTAAAAATCAACAGATCTAGGTGTCTAGAGTCTTGAATGATGAACATCGAAGCCACTGAAAACCCCTGAATGCAGGATGCTAGGGATTACATTATACCAGACAATAATATCTAATATCAGTTTGCAAATATTTTTGTTATTACCCAAGTTGTTATTGTCTTTTAGGCCTACCTGTCCAATATTATAACCGTTGTTTTGAACGCACGTCGACATAAAATATCCTTTAAAATTTTCAGTTCTGCTTCAATTTTAATGACCCACAATCTTCTGGCATTAATTGTTGTACGATTTACTTTCCTATTACGAATAACAAATAGTCCCAGAGTGTAGTTGAGTCAGAATTTCTCAGTCGTAAATTAACACACAAATATACATTGTAAGAAGAATTATAACACATTATTATATACAAAATTATAATTGTATAGTTAACAAGAATTATAACATATTATTAAATACAAAATTATAATTGTATAGCTGAAAAGAATTATAATACATTATTATATACACAATTATAATTGTACAGTAAATAAAAATTATAACACATTATCATATACAAAATTATAATTGTATAGTTAAGAAGAATTATAACTCATTATATACAAAAATATAATTGTATAGCTGAGAAGAATTACAACACATTATTGCATACGAAATTATAATTGTATAGTTAAGAAGAATTATAACACATTATTATATACAAAAATTATAATTGTATAATTAAGAAGAATGATAACACATTATTATATACAAAATTATAATTGTATAGTTGAAAATAATTATAACACATTATTATATACAAAATTATAATTGTTTAGTTAAGAAGAATTACAACACATTATTATATACAAAAATATAATTGTATAGTTTAGGAGAATTATAACTCATTATTATATACAAAATTATGATTGTATAGTTACGAAGAGTTATAACACATTATCATATACAAAATTATAATTGTATACTTAAGAAGAATTATAACACATTATTACTTACAAAACACATTATTATATACAAAATTATAATTGTATAGTTAAGAATAATTATAACACATTATTATATACAAAAATATAATTATATAGTTAAGGAGAATTATAACTCACTATTATATACAAAATTATGATTGTATAGTTACGAAGAGTTATAACACATTATCATATACAAAATTATAATTGTATAGTTAAGAAGAATTATAACACATTATTATATACAAAATTATAATTGTATAGTTAAGAAGAATTATAACACGTTATTATACACAATTTTAATTGTATAGTTGAGAAGAATTATAAAACGTTATTATATACACAATTATAATTGTATAGTTAATAAGAATTATAACACAATATTACATACAAAATTATAATTGTATAGTTAAGAAAAATTATAATACGTATATAATCGAAAGAATTATTATTCACAACTTTCTTAAATTCAGTATATTCAACATAAATTTGATCTCTTCAATGCAAGGTCGCTTATGATGACGTCGGAAATAGTCGACAATGGTAATGAGTTGCAATTCGTCGATAGACTTGCGGAAACCTTGTCCCAGAAACGAAGGCTTTCCTTTATCTCGCCCGTGTCTATATCCGATCCAGTAGTATACAGAAGTTTACTTCAACTTCGCACTTAATTTTCGAAAGAGAATGAAAAAGGAGGAATGATACGACGAAGTCGATAGGGAGTGTCTTCACGATATGAAGACAGAACTTTCGCGTTAGAAGCAAAGTGACAGCGTGAAATAAGCTCTTTAATGCCTCACATGGCATGTATACAGCAGATCTACAAAATTTAGCAACATCGGCAAACTTTCAGGGAAATGGAAGTTATGGAATAAATAGACACGAAACGAATCTTTTCACTTTATATAGTTTATAATTTGAAAAAGTATTTTCAGTTATAATATCACAAGAGCATCGAAAATAATCGTTTATCCTTCCGAGTCACGAGACGTATTTTGCGAAACACCACGAGAGCGCAGCTCGAGTGGTGTTTTAAGAAAATACGTCGAGTGACGAGGTCAGTATAACGATTATTTTCGATTGCTCGAGTGGTATTCATCACGATTATATAACGAATATAAAATATTAATTTTTTTTGACAAACGTCAAAAAATCGTCAATATGAAAACATTCACATTTTGACTCGAGGCGAAACGCCAAAACGATTATATCACGTCGTCAAGGGTATATTCACTTATCCATACGCAGTAGTTATGCAAAATTCACGGATTCTATTACCTTATTCATACATGAGTTATAAAATCAGTTATAATATCACAAGAGCATCGAAAATAATCGATTATACTTCCGAGTCGTGAGACGTGTTTTGCGAAAAATCACGAGAGCGCACCTCGAGTGATGTTTTAAGAAAATACGTCAAGTGACGAGGTGAGTATAACGATTATTTTCGATTGCTCGAGTGGTATTCGTTACGATTATATAATGAATAAAAAATATTATTTTTTTTTGACAAACGTCAAAACATCGTCAATATGACAACATTCACATTTTGACACGAGGCGAAACACCCAAACGATTATATCACGTCGTCAGGGGTATATTCACTTATCAATACGCAGTAGTTATGCAAAATTCACTGATTCTATTGGCTTATTCATACATTAGTTATATAATCAATATGCTACATGTTGTGGAGAAATGTTTTCACATCAGTTGATTCTTGAATCGAAAGAAATTGAAATGGTTATTTTCAATAATCATAGGATGCTTGCTCTAGCTTGAATGGTCGAATAAAAATATAAGATTAGAGTAGCAAATCGATGACCTAGTCCTAGTGGAATCTCAGATGTATTAACTAAATAAGTAGCATGTATTAGTCACTTCAGAAGGAAAAACATGAGACGAAATGATCGTTTTCAATATACAGGATGTTAGCTACGCACGCGGCAAAAAGTCAAATGGTTATCCCTTGGCCTATTCTAAGAATATCTTATCCTATGATGATTTTTGTAAATACTCTTCGTTTCGAAGATACAGACTGAACAAAATTTGCGACAAACATATTCGATGTGTTTAATTGGACCCATTTTTACTTACTAGCAAGATTTATCGCAACAACCTGCCTGAGTTTTTGCAGGATGTACCATAAGCGGCAAGAATTGCGATGTGGTTTATGCACGATGGTGCGCCACCACATTTCAGTTTGGTTGCTCGTGATTTTTTAACAGCAACATATGGATATCGCCGAATTGGTCGAGGTGAGCCACACGCATGGCCTGCTCGATCTCCAGACTTAGGTTACGAACAGAACAAGTGGGTCGCGGTGGATGCCACTTGTTAAGTCGCGGTCGATGTCAACAGCACATAGCAAGGAAGTTACCAGCGGTACTCAGTCGAGCAAGGACCACTGTCAAGTGAAGTAGTTTGATGAAATTTGAATGAAAAAAAGATTTGCTCTTTCGATGTTGTGTGAGTCATGTGATAAAATTTCAGCTGTCACCAAGTGGTGGCTGATAGGTAATATACCCAACCGACGGATTAAACTGCACAATTGCTATCAGAATTTCCTTCATATTTAACATTTGAAATTCAAAAATAAACTCAATACGCAAAAAAGAAAAAAGCTAGCAACTAGAGTACCTTAGCGCGCGGAATGACGAACGCCACACGTCTTCTATGGGAGCTGCTGTGGAGGAAGGATGGCAACTTGGCCTTGAACGCAGCAATCACAGGGAAGCATCCTTGTAGACCACGCAGTAGGCATCCATGTACTTAAAACAAACTTATTTGATTTTCAAAAGCATGGATGTGAACCTCCTGGATGGCATCGCGCTAAACCTCCACCGCGACTTACTTGCTCTGTTCTCTTCCATTTACTAAAATGTGTTTCTTTTACATGAATGTCGACATCGACCACGACCTTCACCACGACCCACTTGTACTGTTCATACTCTTAAAGCCCCTGGATTACTTCTTATAGTGATTGGATAATTTATGGGGATATCTGAAACCATTGGTTTACGCTACTCCAGTGGGGAATTTGGACGACTTGCGAAATCGAATAATTGCTGGGTGTAGCTCAATTAGAAACTACCCTGGTGTTTTTGAAAGAGTTCGGCACTCAATGACGAGAAGATTGAATGCTTGTATCCAGGATGAAGGAAGTCATTTCGAACATTAATTATTGTAGATTGAGCAAAGTTACATCTATTTTTTGATGATAAAATGTTGTTACTGTCGAAAATTTTGTTTACCCTGTATCTTCGAAACAAAGGGGGTTTTCAGAAATCATCATGGGACAAAATATTCTTATAATAGGCCAAGGAATAAATTCTGGAATTTTTGCCGCATGTTTTCCTAACACCCTGTACATAGTTTCTGATGATGATCTATGTTGATATAACACTTTGTAAATAATCATTGTTATAGATTGTGATGACTAGCACCCATCCTAAGGATTCAAACGGTGGATAAATTTGTTCTCGTTCTCATGGCAACCGTTAACACGGTGACTTTTGTTCATTACATTTTCTTCAAATTAACGACAATGTTGTCGAAAGAGCAACGAATTTACTTGATATATTGCTATGGCAAAGGTGATAAAGCAACTCGTCGAGGTATTGAGAAATTTAATCAAAAGTTTCCGGACATTTACATCTCAATTTGTGGTGCACAAATTAATTTAAATTAATCAAGAAATTCTTGATTACTGGCCCCGTATTTAATGTAAAGAAAACTAAGATAGCTCGCGATGAAGACGAAGATGACGCTGCCCACACATATTATGAATGGAATCGGTATAAAAAAAAATAGAAAACTTTCTTTACGTCCAAGATCGCTTCAATTGGGTTTTTGAAAAAAATAAATCAATGTTTTATTTTGAAACTTTGAGATGAGTTATATTATTAGTCGATGCGAAAAGAGTTTTTCGAATCTTCATTGATGCGTAAATGTTTAATTTATTCACCGTGAAAAAAACTTTTTTTCACAGCCAAAATAATTCACAAAATAAACATGAAATATTACTATTTGAAGGATTTATTTTCAACAATTATTAATTGATTATTCATCATAAAACAATTTCATTTATTGGAATAATAATTGATAATACAGTTTGAACAATTACTTCCAACATAAATTCCCGAAGATGTTCCATGTTGCTGCTGATCAGAAACGTTAGATATTTCTTGAAGAGTTGATTCCATAATTTTATCAGATATTTTAATTTGTTCGGAAGAAGATGGATCAATATTTTGTTTTTTCAAGTAAGTATTTATTTTTGAAATATTTCAGACGATGTAAATTCACATTCAGTTGTACAAAAAATCTTTTTTTTTATTTCGTGTATGAAATTCGTGTTTTCATGGTACATACGAAAGAATTTTTGGCCTCGATCTGCGGTCTCGGTCAAAAATTAACAATCTCAGATGCCATTAAAAAAACACTCATTTTACGCACTTAATACAAAATAGTTATTTTTGTATTAAGTGTGCGAAATCAGTGTTTTTTTTAATGGCGGATAAGAATGTAAAACTGGCAAAAAAGTATTTAAATTATAAGTATTTATTAAAAGTCATTTTATTTTAAAAATTAAAATCCATGCAGTCAATTATGTTCATCAATATATTCTATGATCTTATGTCAGAGTAAGTGTAACCAAGGAAACATGTAATATTTAACCCTTTCAGGACAACTGGTTAGCTAGGAAGACCACAGTTTGTTAGTCACGAGTAAAACTGCTCGTTGGCTATTTCAGTATACCAGTGTGTTTTGTGGGTTGTCTAACATAAGAAAATTTTACGTGTTCATCGAAGACAGACCGAAATAAGTCGAAGCGCGTATAACGTGCATTTGTTTACTATAGTTGGACACTACTTAGAGGATCTGCTGAAACTGTGTGAATTTGTTATTTTTATTTATGAATGGTGGAAAAATGGCTCCAAAGTTATTTACTTATATCTTACTTATGCATTTTCATGAATATATTGAACGTAAATGTTTCCTTTTTTTCGAAATTACTAATTTTGTTGGGGTCTCCTGAAGTGACCACTGGGCACTTACGTAATCGTGTTATCTTATTTTAGTTCTGAGGAAGCAAGTTTGGAGTACCTACCTACTGAATAGGGTTGCCAATAAATTTTCGAAAGGACCAACCCGGGAGATTTTTTTAAGGAGTTTAGTAGGAGTTTAGTTGAAGAAAATGTCAATCATTTATTTATTTTTAATTTATATATACCTACTCTGCTTCTAATATTTGACAGTTTTTACCACAAAATCATAATCTTTAAAAACCGAAGTTTGATTAGTAGAGCGCGGTTGCGTATAATTTTAAAAAAACTGGGGAAATTAGCCACCCCGGGAAGTTGGGAGGTTGACCATTATTACCGGAGTCATCCTGGCAATCCGGGAGGGTTGGGAACCCAATAACTGAATATTTAGAAAATCTTCACGCAGATGAGTTCTATGATTTGTAAGAAATATTCAGCGTGCAAAGTAGAATTGTGTTTGAAACATGACAAAAACTGTTTCTTGTTATATCACGCAAAATAGGTTATATTGTTTGGTTATATGTTCCTACTGGTTATGTGGAGTGACCACATCTTGCAGGATAATCCTTGTGTTCTTCATCTTGAAATTTGTTTCATTTTCTTCAAGTATCTCTAATAAACCATTATCAAACCATACATAATATTTTTTCCACAAAAAAATAATTTGGGCCGGAAAGGGTTAACAAGTGTCAAATTAAATATTTTGTAAATTATTTCGCGTATTTCACAACTTCTACGATGGATTATACTAATATTGCCAGTGATAGTGATACACCACAAGTTACTTGGAGGACAGTTTAAATAACAAAATTGATAATTCTAATGAAATTTTAAACTGTCAACCATCCACTTCCAACGGAGACATATCTACTAAAAAATCCCTGCATTTCTTATGAGAACAAGACAATTTCTGGCAACCAACTATCAGCATCGTCGTTCTAGGGAATAAATATTGAAAATAATTGTTCAAATTTAACTATTAATTATTTTTGCGATAAATAATTTTGTTATTCTCATTAATTTTTTTCGCCGTGAAAAAATATCTTTTTTTCACTAATTAAAAAATGGAAAACTTAGCGTATCCATAGCGATTCGTTAATGTAGTCTTTTTTTGGCAGTTGTACAAAAATAACTATTTCTGGTTTGGTTTTGAATTACCAACAAAAAATTGGTAGTGCGGCCCGGCGGAAAATCTCATTTCAAAAATTTGGCCCGGCCAACCATGATCTAGTACATTTGAATTGATGGGGCCGTTACTCGAAGAAAATCAATTGCTAACATGTTTGAGAAATGAAATTTTGAGTTTATCGATTTTCACATATAAACACACATATTTATATGTGAAAATCGTAAAACTCAGAGTTTCATTTCTCAAACAGGATCTAGTACCTCAAAGCTCGTGCAACAGGTGCTATAGACTCTTTCTTTCCAAACGAAAAGCTCCAAATACTATTCATGATTGTCAGTAGCAGGCAAGGTTCCGATTCCCGTCTAAATTATGCTTTTAGTAGGTTCAGATAACAATTTTTCTTGATAAATTTTCATAATTCACATTACCATTCGTATCAAAAGAAGGTACGAAAATTAATTTTCAGCAACATAAATAATCCATTAGGTATACTAGATAATCATTTAGCCTAACTCATTAGTTTTAAATGCTGTTCTCAGATGAGGTTGAGAAAATAGCCAGCGCAATAAATCTAAACTTCCATGATACCATAAAATGATTAATATTCAAACGCAGATAAAGACTTTTATAGGTTTTTATATTTTACTACTTTCGAGTACAATTACGATGAGGCTTTGGAATAATAGTTTTCGAGTATTTCGTTCGATTTATGTTGAGAACATAATTATATAACAAAACCGATTTATCCGCGATGAATACGTTAATATAGACCGGGAGATGATGACACAAAATATTAGGTCATTTGTCCAAGTATGGCGGTTCTTCAGGGGTCTAATTACGTAAAGGCAAAAAGGAAAATGATGGTCATAGCGCTGGCACCGGCGGCCCAATCGCGTGGGCGTTAATAGAACGCGTCGGATAAATAACGACTGTCGAACGATTTGTTCCACAAAAATGCTTGTATTTTCAGATAGTCGAAAAAAAGAACTAGGCGGTAGCGTAATGCCATATTTCTCGGGTGTGACTTACAGCCCGCCATACCGACGCGAATACATTAATTTAAATAAAACAATTCAACCATTTGTACCAGGCTAATTTTTGCATAGCTAATCAAAGTCGACCAATATGTCTACCTTGGACACTCACTTAAACTTGGAAAAGCAAATCAGACCGCGGAGATAACGAGAAGAATTGGACTATCCTGGTGTGCTTTCGGTCGCTTAAACTACATCTTCAAAGACCAAACCATTCCTATGTGTCTAAAAAGAAAAGTGTACGATGCCTGTGTCTTGCTCGTGGCTACTTACGGACTGGAGACTGCGACTATGACAGAGAAAAGCGCCGACAGATTAAGAAAATCGCAAAGAGCTATGGAGAGAAGAATGTTGGGAGTAACTCTTAGACAAAGAATAAGGAATGAAGACATCAGAGACATCACTAGGATAACAGATATTATCGAGCGCATCGAACGCATGAAATGGCAATGGGTTGGACACTTGGCTAGACAGGACTGGGATCGATGGACTGCAAGACTTGTTCAATGGAGACCGAGAGGAACCAACCGGAGCAGGGGAAGACCCCAAAAACGATGGCTTGATGATATTAAACAACACGTGGGACGACACTGGTTACAGCTGGCGAGAGACAGGGGTGCATGGAAAACAGAAGGAGAGGCCTTTATCCAACAGTGGACAGTTACAGGCCGTGAATGATGATGATGAATCATCGTCGAGTAGCCATTCACGAAAATCACCTTGCCATACTTTTCCGACAGTTCCCAATGGCCGCCATACCACTGCAAAGGAGTAATTTTTTTTTTCGCCAAACGTTTTGTACCATCCTGAAACTTTTTTTTAACAGTTCTCTGTATGATCATAAATAGAAGTCTGATAATGCCATACCTGTGGGAGGAGGCGAATGTGAACAATATTTTTTCAAAATCCTAAGATTTTATCCGCAATTCGAACGATTCGTACCAGTATGGCGCCACTTTTTCCCTCTACTAGAAGTATGGCAAATATAATAATGGTCAACATTGTATCGTATAATTTCCAAAAATCCAAATGCCATACTGGTACAAATCGTCACCTTTTAGTTCAAGCCCGACAGTCGTCCGCCCCATGGTTACAATCTGTTATAATTTTTTTTAGGTACAATTGCATCCAAACGAAGAGAATACAATGATGCCATGATGTAAAAAATGATTTTACAGTCGTATTTTTAAAACGTGTCAAATAAATAAGTATTTCAAGTATGGCGGTCACTTTTTGTCAAATACTTTCCAAAAATTCAAATGCAATACTGGTACAAATTGGCGAAAAAAAATTACTCCTTTGGAACTGTCGGAAAAGTATGGCAAGGTGATTTTCGTGAATGGATACTCGACGATGATTAGCTATGCAAAAATTAGCTTGGTACAAATGGTTGAATTGTTTTATTTAAATTAACGTATTCGCGTCGGTATGGTGGGCTGTAAGTCACACCCGAGAAGTATGGCATTACGCTACCACCTACTTCTTTTTTTTCGACTATCTGAAAATACAAGCATTTTTGTGGAAAAAATCGTTCCACACTCGTTAATGGCAAACTTGTTTGCCATTAGCATCTGAAGAAGGTGAATTTCCACCGAAACGTGCGTCATGCGTTATTTCTTTTAATAAATGTGTAAATTGTTATTATTAACCTTTGTTTTAATATAACTTTATGTATCTTATATATTCGCCTGTGGATAAATCGAAGAGAAACCACCCTAAAAATTGAGATGAAAGTCCGAAGAGGGATTGGTGAAAATGCTCTGGAACTCAATTAAAAATTTATGGCACTGATTCTGCACGTGATTTACAAGAGTTTTAAGTGTAATAAAAATATTGCAACAAGTAGAAATTAAACTCAAACGCAAGAAACGCAGAGCTCTGTCATTAAGGTCGTATTCTCCTCTCATTTTTGTTCTGTTTTTTCACATGCTTAGCCCTCTGGGTCAATTACAATCGCGCATCAGTGGGAGTGAAAGAATCCTGGGGAAAATACGAATAAAAGTAGGATTTCATAGTTACTATTCATTAACTAAGCTTTGAAATGAAGAGCAAGCCTGCCTACGTACACAAAGAAAGCAGGTTGCCTGCTTTCTTTGTGTACGCAGTCGGCGTCTAAAAGCGCCAATAATTAAGCGTGATTTTAGAGGGAGGATTTAAAAGCACGCTTGTTATTGGCGCTTTCAGACGCAGACTGCCAGTAAGCAGGCAACCCGCTTTCTTTCTGTGCGTACCCTTATTCTTAGTTTGACTGAATGAATTTTTGTGAGAGGCCACTAATCTACCACTAATTGATATCTTTCGAAAAAAACTTGATTATTATTGAAAAGTAATGCAAAACTGGTACGACACCGAGCTTGATTCAAGCCGTCACATTAAATAAACAGAAATAAAAATACTGTCATTTTCCACACAATGTAAGTATTTAAAATATAGCTACAACCGTTTTGGACTATCACATCATTGTCGAGTAAATGTAGACATATCAGGTAACCCTTAAAGATTAAGGAGTGGAGAGGAGTTGAGGTCTAATTGGTTATTTACAATTTAGAAATCTGGGTTTTTCCTAAGCTTGTTAATTTCCAAACTTTCCAACAGATCAATTGTGGTTCCTTTATTGCAAATATGTAGAATTTTAAGATATTCTATTGTGATTTTATGCCTTGTAGTTTTGATATGTTCAAATATCGGAGATTTACAATCGGAAGAAATATGTTCTTTAATACCAGATTCAAAATTTCGCCCGGTTTGTTCAACGTTGGACATTCACCTCATTCTATTCTATACACCCCAGATATTTTATATTTGTCAGTTTTTTGTTTGGCATTAAATAATAGTTTGTTAACGCTTGGTTGGGACTATATTGCATACAGAAGGTAAACTATATTAGCAAATACAGATTTAGTTATAAACACTAACATCAAATACAAACAATCAATTACATATGATTATTATTTGTATTTCACTACTTGTGTCGATCTAAGGGTCTGTGGCACATCTTCTAGATTAGATGTTTGCGAAGAAGTTTACAAATATCGAACACGAGTAAAAAGTCTAGATCGGAGTACATAAACGAAACAATATTGATTCAAAGTTTCGGCTACAGAAGTTAGGTTAGGTTAGGCTTCAATTCAATTTACTGTGTAATTCGGCTACAAACTTTTCGGTTCGCTTTCGATTTCCATTTATGGGATCTCATCTAAATGCGCGTTGGCGTGCGATAGTTCTTGCCAAAAACATGGTATTTTGTATTTTTTTTTAGGGTTCCGTATCCAAAGGGTAAAAACGGAACCTTATTAATAAGACTTCGCTGTCTGTCCGTCCATCCGTCTGTCTGTCACCAGGCTGTATCTCAAGAACCGCGATAGCTAGACAGTTGAAATTTTCACAAATTATATATTTCCGCTATAACAAAAATACTAAATACAAAATGAAATAAATACTTAAGGGGGATCCCCATACAACAAAAGTGATTTCTTTGCTCGATAGCAATAATGGCATCCGCTCGGGCATCCGGTAGGCACCGGATAGAAATATTCACAAAATACTCAGTTGTATTTTTACTTTAATAACAAATAATGAAATTAAAATAAAATAAATATCTGAAGGGGGCTATTTTTTTTTGCCTATTTTTGCTCGATATCAGTAAAAGTTAACAGGTAGGCACTTGAAATATTCACAAAATACTCAGTTGTATGTTTACTTTAATAACAAATAATGAAATTAAAATAAAATAAATATCTGCAGGGGGCTATTTTTTTTGCCTATTTTTGCTCGATATCAATAAAAGTTAACAGGTAGGCACTTGAAATATTCACAAAATACTCAGTTGTATGTTTACTTTAATAACAAATAATGAAATTAAAATAAAATAAATATCTGCAGGGGGCTATTTTTTTTGCCTATTTTTGCTCGATATCAATAAAAGTTAACAGGTAGGCACTTGAAATATTCACAAAATACTCAGTTGTATGTTTACTTTAATAACAAATAATGAAATTAAAATAAAATAAATATCTGAAGGGGACTATTTTTTTTTGCCTATTTTTGCTAGATATCAATAAAAGTTAACAGGTAGGCACTTGAAATATTCACAAAATACTCAGTTGTATGTTTACTTTAATAACAAATAATGAAATTAAAATAAAATAAATATCTGAAGGGGACTATTTTTTTTTGCCTATTTTTGCTAGATATCAATAAAAGTTAACAGGTAGGCACTTGAAATATTCACAAAATACTCAGTTGTGTGTTTACTTTAATAACAAATAATGAAATTAAAATAAAATAAATATCTGAAGGGGGCTATTTTTTTTGCCTATTTTGGCTCGATATCAATAAAAGTTAACAGGTAAGCACTTGAAATATTCACAAAATACTCAGTTGTATGTTTACTTTAATAACAAATAATGAAATTAAAATAAAATAAATATCTGAAGGGGGCTATTTTTTTTTGCCTATTTTTGCTAGATATCAATAAAAGTTAACAGGTAGGCACTTGAAATATTCACAAAATACTCAGTTGTATGTTTACTTTAATAACAAATAATGAAATTAAAATAAAATAAATATCTGAAGGGGGCTATTTTTTTTTGCCTATTCTTGCTCGATATCAATAAAAGTTAACAGGTAGGCACTTGAAATATTCACAAAATACTCAGTTGTATGTTTACTTTAATAACAAATAATAAAATTAAAATAAAATAAATATCTGAAGGGGGCTATTTTTTTTGCCTATTTTTGCTCGATATCAATAAAATTTAACAGGTAGGCACTTGAAATATTCACAAAATACTCAGTTGTATGTTTACTTTAATAACAAATAATAAAATTAAAATAAAATAAATATCTGAAGGGGGCTATTTTTTTTTGCCTATTTTTGCTCGATATCAATAAAAGTTAACAGGTGAGCACTTGAAATATTCACAAAATACTCAGTTGTATGTTTACTTTAATAACAAATAATGAAATTAAAATAAAATAAATATCTGAAGGGGACTATTTTTTTTGCCTATTTTTGCTAGATATCAATAAAAGTTAACAGGTAGGCACTTGAAATATTCACAAAATACTCAGTTGTATGTTTACTTTAATAACAAATAATGAAATTAAAATAAAATAAATATCTGAAGGGGGCTATTTTTTTTGCCTATTTTTGCTCGATATCAATAAAAGTTAACAGGTAGGCACTTGAAATATTCACAAAATACTCAGTTGTATGTTTACTTTAATAACAAATAATGAAATTAAAATAAAATAAATATCTGAAGGGGACTATTTTTTTTTGCCTATTTTTGCTAGATATCAATAAAAGTTAACAGGTAGGTACTTGAAATATTCACAAAATACTTGATTGTAAGTATATTTACTTTAATAATAAATCATAAAATCAAAATAAAATAAATATTTAAGGGGGGCATAGTCAATGGTACGGAACCCTTCGTGCGCGAGTCCGACTCGCACTATATATGAAAACTTGACACTGTCAACTGTCCATATATATATATATATATATATATTATATATATATATATATATATATATATATATATATATATATATATATATATATATATATTATATATATATATATATATATATATATATATATATATATATATATATATATATATATATATATATATATATATATATATATATATATATGGATGTTCTTAAATATATATCATGTTTTAAGGAAGGTTGTAATTCTTTGGCTCACTCATTGATGAAGGAAATTCATTTAATCATCAGTCCACTAACGCTACGTTACCGATCTACAAGGTGCTGTTGAAATGTAAAGGTACTTTTTGTATTGCTATTGCAATTTTTCAGCAATTATTGCACAGTAGTATCCTCCTTAGTTTTTTGTATTGCAATAACCCATTTTGAAAATTTCATATAGCGAATTGCAGAAAATTGTTTCTTTTTTTTTCCCTAGATTCGACAGTTGCAAAAATGAGAAAACTATCAAAAATTCAATTTATAGTTTAGAATATAGGTACCAACCGCGCACCGCAAAATAGTTAATGGGGATAAGATAAACACACACATATATCTATATCTATTTTATATATTATATAAGGTAAGTTGGGGTAAGTGGGCCCATGGGGTAACTGGGCCAACCCTCACCAGATTTTTTTTTACTTATCACAAGAAAATTTCTCTCTGTTGTGTCAACACTGGTATGCAGAAGTCACTAAAACAACAGCCATTTTGTGTCTAGCCTGGTAAGAAGTATTTTATTTTCTGCTCTAAATGTTGACCTTGTTTTACTTCTCCAACAACACAGTGCATGGACGGAGTCAATAATTTTTGTTAAGTTAATTTTTTTGTTTTAAGAATAAAATGTCAATGCATTCAGCTAAGCTAATGTTCATGTAACCACCTGTAAGGTGGTTTTGAAAAACGGAATAAGAAAATAAAAACTTAAAATGACATGGAGACCAGTGAAAATGATACATCATTTCAACTTATTGATACAGATGATGAAGCTATAGATCTCATGGACTTATGTGACGAATATGAAACAGAACGTGTTGACCAAGTGGAAATGGAAACAGCAGTTTTCGAAGAAAACATTAAGACAGGAAAGTAAGTCCTAGTTGATATCAAAGGCGGCTTGAAGAAGGCAACACAATTCAAATTGCATATATTTGTATAATACTTGTAAAAATACAGTATTTTTCATTATTCAAACAATGTATTCAATTTTATTTCAACCTTTATTTCCTTCGGTTGGCAACAATCCATCTTACAAAATCAAAAAAGGGTTGAAAACATTTTTTTTAATGGGAGTCAACATTTTCCTAAGATTGTAAGGTATACAAAGACTGGGCCCAGTTACCCTGTTATATATTCCATTGCTTTCTGAGAGAAATACATCAGAGTGGTCCAGTTACCCCAATTTCCAGGGGAACTGGGTCCACTTGTAACCAAAAAAATAAAAAATTTAAAAAATACTTTTTTATCAAGTACTTAATTAGCTATATCTTGTAAAAGTGGAATTTGAAAAAAAGTTGAAAATCTATGGCCCACTTACCCCAACTTACCTTAGATATATATTATATAGATATATATATATATATATATATATATATATATATATATATATATATATATATATATATATATATATATATATATATATATATATATATATATAAAATAAACTTATATATTATATAAGTATATAATATATATATATATATATATATATATATATATATACCTAGGCAAGTTTAAAAATTTTATTCACCTGAAAGTTTTACTCCTTCGCCATCTAATTCTTTTTGAAAATATGAAACGGCAACCCTCATCTACTGATATATCAAATTGATGTTAACAAAAATGTAAATCAACCATATAAACATGAATATATTCTGTCAATTTAAGATAACGAAATTACATCAGAATCTAAATCAAAGTTAATATCATTCAAGTACCTATTTATAAAAACAGTGTGCTATGTTATTCTATAATGAAATATCCTATTTTCTTCTAGAAATTTCTACTGGTTATTTTTCTACATTCTTCGGAAAGGGGTTTGGTTTTTATAATCAAATATTCCATGGTAAAATGTTAAGTGACATTAGATATGAATATTTATCATGCTAGCCATTTTATGAAACCTCTCCAAGCTGGATGTACTCTTGGATCTACCTACCTATCCATCAATTACGTAAATGCTTTAGTTTATGTTGTAATGTAATTTCATTATGGTTAATGTAATCTGCAAAATAAATCAACTTTATAGATTTTGGTGGCTGCCAGTTGAGATTTTCGAAAAGAGTAAGGGGGCGCTGATGGGGTAAATCTTAATAGGTAGTAGGCGAATAAAATGTTCGGTAAAACATCAACGTTAATGTGAAATTTAACATGTTTTTGTTTCTCAAATTTACCTACGTAAAATCGGAAGGTATTTGGACTATGTACTACAATTTCTGAATTGTGGGTAATCCAGTAGTCAAATTACTTTACCGTGATTTTAAAAGTGAAAGCTTATAGAAAACAATAGGTAACTATCTGCAGTTTCTAATACGAAGATATTGAAAAATTCAAGACTAAGTAAATTCCGATAAATTTATCTTATTCGCCACAAAGAAATAGGAATTCTAATCACACTGATATTCGAACGACATTGTATGGTATCGAATTCTATTCAACCAATGTGTTCTTTTTAACCTCAATTTAATTTAGGTGGATATAAATCAGTGAAGTTGCATTTAAATTAGTTACTTTTACAGACATTAATGATGTTAGTAATAAACAGTGTCTGTGAAACTACATTTAGATTGAAGTCCTCAATTGGACATACCTATTTATCGTGGTGTCCTTCTGACATCTTGATAATGGTATAACATACTTTTAGCAATTGAAAATATAGACCAATTAAAAAACTTGAAAAAACATTTAGTAAGAGTTACCACGTCGGATAACTTACCGAGGTGGTTTCTTCATTTGAATATCAGATGTTTCCACTTTCAACTAAATTATACGGATAATTTTCCACACAAATGACAGGTCATTTCACAAGTATTCATTCATTTCATAGCACAGTCTTCGAATTTGCCGGAATAGTCAACCACTTGTTGTAAAAACGATAAATTAAGACACAAAATCATTGAACGGCCACCATTACTGTAAACATAATCTGACATTTTATCAAAATACGATAGAATGCGTAATACAGCATTGGTAGATCGGCGCAAGAAACACACTTTTGGTTTATTAAAGATTTCACTTTACAGCCGTCTTCCCCTTGAAAATGGACGTAACCGTATGTCGTTCGGAATTGCAAGTTTGACGGCGCCACTAGTCGGTAGTCGGTAGTACAGGTTTCTCTGTCATCGTCGGTAATTGCTTGGCGCATCGCTGTTGCTTCTCGCCAATTCAATCCGTTCAG
Source organism: Cynegetis impunctata (assembly GCA_030704885.1). NCBI lineage: Eukaryota > Metazoa > Arthropoda > Insecta > Coleoptera > Coccinellidae > Cynegetis > Cynegetis impunctata. The sequence goes on from JARQZK010000003.1 coordinate 1,022,855, forward strand.
CGCTCAACCAGTCAAACTGCCAGAGACCGGAATCCGATGCAAAATATCAGCTGATCCGTTGAACAACAGGAAATTTTTAATCAAGCTTATTAATTAAGCCTTGTAAATTTTAGATAAATTTCATGATTTCCTCGAGGGTCTAGAAATCACAAATAAAAATATAATATAAATTAAATATTAAAATTATTCCAACTCAAAAAGTATTAACCAAGTTTCGTCTTTGGAATTTAGTAGATTTAGTTGAAAATTCAATTATTTCATTAAGAAATTTTATTAAACCAATAACAATCCATAGAATTCTCACGACAGTTCAATGACAGGTAATTAATAACGGCAATCTAGAAGAGGAAAACGTTATTATATAGGTACCTATTATAAAAATGTAGTAAAAGTACGCATATACCTATTGAATGAATATTTGCAAGAAAATGGAAAGTATTTCAATATTTATATTTTCCATAATACCATAATCAATGCGTTGGTAATCGGATATATAAGGCTTATTATGAATAATTATCTGAGATGTCCTCCTCTAATAGTTTAGTCAACAAGTGTTTTTTTGTTCAACTTTTTTCAGCAGCGTCAGAAAAATATGAGCAAGTTGTCATTCGATTGGGAATAGCATGTAGATGTTTTTTGAAAAAATAAAGTGTCGCTCGCAAAGTGAAGTGAAAGTTATAAACCGTTTACTGAAAGAACAAAAGAGAGATTTGGTTTTTGCAAATATCTCAAAAACAAATTGAGATTTTTGATTTTTAAAAAAAGATTCAAAAAGGGGAGGAAATTTCCTAAAAAAAAGTCTCAACCGCCGGAGCTATAGGATCAATATTTATAATTTTCTCAGAGGGGTGTCCACGGAAGGTGGCTCGCCCCTATAACTTTTTTGTTTACGGAGATAATGAAAAGAAATTTATAGAATTTGTTCAATGCATAAAGCTGCATTTTTTGACAAGTAACTCAAATTCATGCAAGTTCCGGTTTCACCGGAAGTGACACAAACTTTTGGTTTTTGAATGGGACACCTGGTATATTTTCTGTTTTTTTGTCTTCATATGGCAATTAGTATGCAACCATGTATCATTTGTTACTTTTTGTAACCGTTGTTTCATTTGTTTTTTCGAAAGAAATATTTATTCTAGAGGGCTATAGATACGTTTACCGCCCAAAGACGTAGATTTGTGGGCGTGGCTTCGGACTTATTTTGTTTCAGTTGTGTTGGTCACAGGCTACTCGATGATTTCAAATGTTATTTTAATATCAATAAGATTCTTCATTTGAAGAAAGTTCTTAGGTTATGGGATTTCAGGTTTTTATTGAAAGTTTTCTTTCAGCCTAATACCTAGACTGAAGTATCAAATTAATCGTAATGAAATTATCTTTTTTTCAAACCCGACGAGCCACCATGTTGCCATTTGAAAAAAAATAGTAATAATATTTTTAAAATTAAAAGTCACAAAGCTGAACCATTTTGATCGAAAACAGTGAAGTTGTATTTTAATAAACTTTTTAGGACCGATATTAGTTATTTGAACGCATCCATAGCCCTCTAGAAAAAAAATTTATTTCGAAAAAAAAATAAAAAAAAGGTTACAAAAAGTAACAAATGATACATGGTTGTATTCTAAATGTCATATGGAGACAAAAAAACTGAAAATATAACAGATGTCCCATTTGAAACTTTAAAGTTTATGTCATTTCCGGTAAAACCGGAAGTTGCATGAAGTTAAGTTACTTGTCATAAAATGCAGTTTCATGCATTAAACAGATCCTTTAAATTTCGTTTCATTATCTCCGAAAACAAAAAAGTTATAGGGGCGAGCCACCTTCCGTGGATACACGGTAGATCAGAGACTTTTTTCTTTCTTGGAGCTAGTTTTGAAAGGTTACAAAATAGATTCTCGTTAAAAGAATTCAAAAAATTTTATTTTTCAGTTTTTCATTGATAATAATCTACGTAGTTCCAAAATAAAAAAAAATCAAATAATCATAACAGTTTTTTTCAATTCTCCAATAAACAGCGCATTTGTTTATAACGATTTTTCATACGATAAGAGATGAAAATTTAAAAAAAAGCTTCCGATGATAAAAACGAATTTCTTGAAATTATTATAAAATAAATTTGTTTTTATTTTGCAACTACGTAAATTGTTAATAAAACTGAAAAACAGAAATTTTTAAATTTTCTCAACGAAGATCTATTCTGAAGCCTTTCAAAAATAGCTCCAAGAAAGCAAAAAAAATCTCAGATCTTTAGTTGAACAGTTATAAGACTTACAATTTTCATGTTCAAGCCCAATAAAATTGATAATCTATTGCATAACAAATTGAAAAATCGTGATAAAATTTTTTTGCCAACGAATTATTTTTCATTCAACTATCCAGTGAGTGCCTGAATTTTTTCATTCATCAATTTTCCTATTTAATATGGTTAAATAATGTTTATTGTTAGTGTCCAATATGGGCGTGGCTTGCGCAAGCCAGATTACCCGTTTTCGGTAGTATTTTTACCCCTCTGAGAAATTAATAAATATTGATCCTACAGTTTCGGGACTTGAAACTTCATTATAGGAAATTTCAAAAATCTGAAATAGTTTCAGTAAATTGTTTGTAACTTTCACAAATTTCGCGAGCGGAACTGTATTTTCTACAAAAAACATCTATATTCTATCCCGAATCGAATGACATATCGTTCATGTTTTTCCGAGGCTGTTGAAAAAAGTTGAACAAAAAAGCACTTTTTTTGTTGTTGAAATAATCCTTTATTGCCATAAATAAAATATTAGATTTTACAAATCTAATCACTGCTCCTAAGCAGTGATAAAGCACTGGTAACAGAGATACAATGTGTTCATACTCTATATTACAGCATTATTATACATCAGAATGTAAGCATAGACATAATGACATAAACCCATTACAACATACACACAAATATAATAAACATTCTGTTATGACCCAAATATATTAACAACTTTCATGACAACATAACTCATCCGTTATCTTCAACAACAATAAAAATATTTTTTTTTTGCTATAAATTTATTCTTCATTTTATTCCAAGGTGGTTCTTCAATAATTTTGTGAATTTGGAAATTTTTTTTTCTTCTTTTATATAACTTGGTATTTTATCATACGAAATACATGATTGGTATATTGGGTTTTTTAAACCTTTATTCGTTCATATGTTTTCGTGAAATGTATTTTCTCTATTTCTTGTATAATATGTTTGTACATCTTTGATAAACGTAATTTCCATATTGTATTTTTGTTTTTTATTAATAATTTTATAAATAAGTTTAGCTTGTTCAAATGTCAATATGGTATTCATATGAGGAATACCAAGTTCTGAATACAATTCTTCCGTTGGCGTGAGCCAATTGCGCACAGGTCCCCCACACGGGCAAAAGATATCTTAATCTCGACATAAAAAAAGCATGATATACATTCCTTTTGGTTTGATTCGTAAGATAATTTCTACATTTATAAATAATTCCTATCATGTTTGATATATTTGCAACAAGTTCATTTATATGGGCATTCCATGACAACTTGTCATCTAGATACAAAACAAGATATTTAATTGTCTCGACTTGTCCTATGCTGATGTTATTTATTAGTATGGAAAACCTCGGTACAACCATGTTCTTTTGTTTGAGTAACATATATTTCGTTTTATCTATATTTAATTTTAAGCGATTTTTAAGAAGCCAGTCAGAGTACAATTTTAAATCTTCATTTACTATTCGCTGGAGGTCATCGTTCTTATATCCACTAAAGACAAAAGCAGTATCATCTGCGAACGTATAATATCTCCCCTTGAAAGAGAGGCATTTAAGACTTAATACGTACAAGGAATACAGCAGAGGTCCCAAAATGGATCCCTGCGGTATACCACATTCAACCCCCATCATACTACTCTTTGCTGTCCCTATCATTACATGCTGTTGTCTCTCAAGTAAATATGACTTTAGCAGACTGTACGCTTTACCTCTAAATCCAATATTTCTAAGTTTATCTAATAGCTTACTCAGGCTCACCACGTCGAATGCTTTTTTCAAGTCAATGAACACCACGATTACTATTTTGCCATCATCCATTTCACTCGATATATGATTTAAAAAGTCGACTGTTGCACTTAATGTATTACTGTCCTTGAAGAACCCGTACTGGTAGTCGTCAGTTTTAAGATGAGTTGATATGAAAGAATTTATTCTATCCTTAATTATCCGTTCTATTATCTTTGAAAACACACCAATTACACTTATAGGTCTATAATTGTTTAACTCTTGCTTGGATCCACTTTTGAATATTGGTATGACTTTTACGATTTTTAATTCACTGGGGTATTTTCCCTTGAGAAGCAAGAATTTATGATTGTTGTCAAAATTGGTATCAAGTTCTCGCTCAGATTCACCACATCGCGCACTGTAATATTGTCATTACCAGGAGCAGTGTTTGACCTCAATTGGGAAATAGTTTTTTAAATTTCCTCACTGTTTACTGGGTGGAGATTAATAGTCTTACCACAGTAACACTCACCGATCACTTGAGAACTTTTTGACTAGACTATTAAGTTAGGTCTATAGGTACTTCTTGATCTGATATTATCTACAAAATCATACTGTTTTCATAATTATAGTATTAAGATGACAACTTTAATCAATTATAATCATTAATAGTGAACTGAAAGCGTTAAAATCTCATGATTAGGTATATTATTGTATCAATGACAGTTTCAAATAATTATAATAACTTTGTGAATCTTTCTAGTAGGTACATACTTGACAATTTTAAAATTCATGGTTATCCACTTTAATGAATATGTTAATAGTTAGTATTATTAGTTTTCATCTTTTTTACACATTTGTTTTGTATGATCTGAAAAGTTGATGTTGAAGCAAGTGGATGATAGGAAACATTTCAATCAATTATATGAAGTAGGAAGTATTACAAGGTTCGTATTAATAGTTTGTTCAAATCGTTTTGTTGAGACAAACATCTTAACAAAATGAATAATAGTTTAAAAAAAACTAAGAAACACGCTTTAGTAGATAACCTTACTAAAAAGTAGAAAATAATTTTCAATAAATTCAAATTGAGAATAGTATCAAAAAATGTATTTCATTGTAGAAACGCGTTGGGAGTCAGTTGTTATAATATTTTAATGACAGATATTCGTAAAAGTAGTGATTATGGAAATATCATTATATGAAACACGCTTCACTACAATAAAAGAAAATTTTTTGTTAATAACGCTATTCTTCATTCAAATTTCATGAAAATTATTTTCTACTTTTTAGTTGTGTTATCTACAAAAACGTGTTTTTCAATTTTTTTCGAATACCAATTATTTATTTTCTATTTTCTAGTTCTGCAAACTACAAAAGGGTGTTTCTTATTTTTTTTAACTACTATTTATCTTTGCTTTTATAGTTTTTTCGTAATCTCATACTGTTATTTTGATTTAACGGTATTCAGATGACAATTGAAAAGTCAGTGTTAACGACCGCCGGCCGTTATAATTTCATAACGGCCGGCGGCTGTTAAGAAATCACTTGTTCAAATATTTATTTCAAAACATCATTCTGCTTACAATAACAACATTGAAATCTTGGTCCACAGCGAGTTGGGAGAATAAACCTCTGATTTTCATTTCGCATAGGCTAATAATACATCTTCATTAACCACCTTTATATTCTTGCTTTTACGCCACATTTCAAAATTTTCATATTCTTTTTGATATCACTCTTGAGTTATTTTCGGCAGTTAATCAACACTCGCTGCACTGCACATTATTCTCCCAATATTTCTAAAGGAATTTGATTTTGTTTCTCAATTTCATCAATTTCATCCATGGTCGTCGTTAAAGTCGTTAAAAGAGAACACAAAAAACTGACGTTGTTTATAAAACTGTCAAACTGTTCCATGACAACAGAGTGCACGACGTTGGGATTTTTCTTTAGAATTGCGAGGTACGGGGTTTTTCTTTCTTCGGAATCAAAATATAATTTTTCAACGGGATTACGAAAAGTCTTTAACGACACACGGCCGATACGCAAATAACGGATTCGGTTAGTTATAATCCTCGGCTGCGCCTCGGATTACAATATCCAACCTCATCCGTTATTTGCTACATATCGGCCTTGTTACGTTAATAACACGTTTTTAAACGCGTACTTGACACGAAGAGACTACCAGGTATCACTAATTCTGAAGGTCCTGATCAGGATAATAGGACAAACTATTTAAATTATTGCATTTTCATTGGTCCCAAATTTCATATTAATCTTACGTTTTGAAGGGGGTGAAAATCAAATTTAAAATTCCATTACATAGATACATAGTACATACATACATACCAAGCTAATAAAAATCTGTTAATCATATCGACATTTTAATTTAATTTGAAAAAAAACGGGTTAGCAGTAGAGCTCCGTGACTGAAGTCGTATTCCCCTGTAATTTTTATTCTTTCTTATATATAAACTTAACCCCTAAGTCAATGTGTAAAGGCTGCAGAAATGCACAAAGCTTATAATAACCTGAAAAATCGCATCAAATTTCTACTCCAAAACAGCGGAGTCGTAAGAAAATATTTGAAATCCACAAATAGCACGTCCCTAACATAAACAGAATACACGTACCTACCAATTTTCAGGCTTCTAACTCAATTTGGAGTACCGGTCTGTAGAGATGCGCCATGCTCAAAAATTATCAAGATATATATATATATATATATATATATATATATATCTATATATATATATATATATATATATATATAAATAAAAATATATATATATATAAATATATATATATATATATATATATATATATGCGCCGACTTCATGGGGCCTGAGGGGGTCCGAGCCATTTCAAAATTCTTTAGGGGAGGCGGAGCCCCCCAATAATTTAGGAAAATTATTAGTTAGACTAGACGATTGACATTTGCACCTTTCTGAAGATACTCTAGCTCTAATAGTGGCATTCAGAGCAATATTGAGAATCTTTATAAAATAGAGAACTAAATACATATAGAAAATTAAATTTTCAGTAACGAAATGCTAGTACTTAGTAGTAGTAGTAGTATTTATTAATCACCAAATGAATTTACAAAAACATACAATAGAAAAAAGAAAGAAATGAGCGACTAATATAGGTAGTAGGGAAGGTTTGTCATACCGAGTCTTATTAAGTGATATTTTTCAGCGGAAACATCGGTGTTGATGATTCACTTAAGTTTTTGGAAAACTTGTCTGTTAAACATCAACGCCAAAATTATTTCCTTTGAATATGGTCAAGATATAATGTGCTTTGAGATACTCGGGCAGACAATATAATGCCTATACTTCTAAAATAGAGTTAACAATATCAATAGTAGTGAATAATATTCCAAGTACACTACAAAAAAGACATAACAAATATAAATCACATATAAATTCAAAAGTATAAAATCTCCCAACATGCAGGTAATGTAAAAATTGTAAAACATAAAAACTTGAATATGTAAACGTATAAAAAAATATCAAATGTTACAATATAAAATACAAAATACAAACTCGTGCCAAATTAAAAGCATTCAATGTGTTAGGTGGGGATGTAAAAAACAATGTGAAAATTAAGAAATTAATTCAGTGAAATTTGTTCACAGTAATGTTATATTCTCATCTTTGAGCCACCTGATCACTGAAATCTTGAATAACCTAAACACGTATTCCGTTTTTATATGATCTGGAGCAAGATTAAACAATTTGGGTCCAATATATGCAATTGATCTCTGTCCAATAACTTTGTTCATTTTCGGTATATCTAGGCTACTCGCTTTTAGTCGGGTTTCATGTCCATGTTGTAGATTTTTGAACTTATTTCTGTTGTGAAATATAAATATTAATAGTTGCTTAAAGTAAAGATATCTCAAACTCATCAGTTCACAATATCGGAATATTTGTGCCGATGGGAAACGAAAATTTAAATTATAGATAATTTTGAGAAATCGTTTCTGTAGTGCCATAAGCGGTTGTACAGTTGTACTATAGACCCCACCCCATCCCAGATTTCCATACATCAGGAGAGACTGAGCCAACGAAAAATATGTACTGCGCAAATCACTGATACTCTGTATATTTTTAAGTGTTCGAAAAACATACAAAAGAGCTCTGAGTCTTTTACAAAGATAGTCGATATGTATTTTCCATTTCAGATTTTGATCAATGTGTATTCCGAGATATTTAACTGAACTGGATTTTTTCAGATTTATATTCTTATTTCTGCTGGTCAAGTGTATATTGATGTTTTGAGCATTGGGAAAATCATGACTGTTGCTGCTACAAAATGAAATGTAAGATGTTTTATCAATATTTATTGTCAGGAAGCTATCATCAAGCCAATTAACTATAGTGTCAATATCGTTCCTTGTATGAGATAATACATCCTCCCAGGTTGTTCCATCAATTATTAGTACTGTATCATCAGCATATGAGACCAATTTTCCAGAAATATCAATGGATAACATATCATTCAGGTATAATATAAACAGGATTGGCCCTAAAACAGTGCCCTGGGGAACTCCGTATTTAATTTCCAATGGGTCGCTCAGTACGCTGTCTATTTTAACCATTTGTGTTCTTTCATGGAGGTAGTCTCTGATTAGATCATTTGCGAGACCTCTGATACCAAGATTATTTAATTTCGTCAGTAGTTTCTCATGACAAATGGTATCGAAGGCCTTGGCCAAATCGATAAATACTCCCAGGCATGGACGTCTCTTATCTAAGTGTTCATATATTTGTGTGACCAAGTTAACTATGGCATCAGAAGTTGATCTTCCATCCTGAAAACCAAATTGGAAATCTGAAATTATACGATGTCTCCTAACGAAAGCCATCAGACGTTTTTTGAGGATTTTTTCGAATATTTTTGCCAGATTGGATATTATGCTTATTGGACGGTAATTGTGCACTTTATGTTTTGCGCCCGACTTAAATACAGGTTTGACAATTGTTATTTTGAAGTTTGAAGGACATATGCCAGTGGCAAAAATAGCGTTTATCAAAACACACAAAGGTTTCGCTATATATTCAGCCAATGTTTTGATAACCTTCACAGAAATTCCATCATATCCAGATGCAGTGTTTGTCTTTAGTTCTTTGATTATATTCAATATCTCATCCTCATCACATGGTGTTAGGAAAATAGTATCACTCACAGTATTCACATTTTGAGGTGTTACATCCTGTGCTTCTTGTCTGATGTTTTCAGCCATTTTTTCACCCACAGTTGAGTAATGGTTAACAAATACATTAGCAATATCGAGTTTGTTAGTGATTGTTAAGTTTTCTTCTGTTTTTATTTCTTTAAGTTCGACAGATTGACTTTTTTTATGCTTTCCTGAAATTTCATTGACAGTAGACCATAGGATTTTTGGATTATTTCTATTCTCCAATCTTCTTGTAGTACTTGTATTTCTCATTTGTTACTGCATTTGTGACTTTATTGCGTTGAGTCTTATATTCCCTGTACAGTTCTTCATTGTTAGGATATTTTTTATGTTCCCTAAATAGTTTGTCCCTTGTGTTCATCCATAAAATCATTTCTGATGTGATCCATGGTCTTTTATTATTATATAGGATTGGTTTTTGCCGTGTGACCCTCTCCATTATTTTCTTTATTTTTGTTGTTAAAATTACAGACATATTATCGACATTGGTATCTTGGCTGAAATTACTACCCCAGTCTTCCCTTCTTGCCAGTAGTTCTAGCTTTTTATAATCTACAGATTTAACTGAGTGTTGGATTTGCTCCGTTTTTTCTTGTGACGAGTTAAAATTATTGATTATAGGATAATGATCTGTTATTTTTGACTCAATTATCATGGCCTTCACCTCATTATCTTGAACAAAATTATTTCTCATGAATATATGATCAATACTTGTCATGGTTTGCCCTTCTATTCGTGTGGGCTCATTTAAATTCATTACTATAATTATATAGTACTGTAATAGTTATCAAATACTTAAATATTTTTATATTTATTATTTTATAATACTTATATATTTTCAAAGCATTAACTTTCAAATATTGTTTTTATTTAGTGAACCCCGAGCCTTATTCAAAGTAAGCTTAAATTAGCTATTTACCTACTAATCAAAGTGCTATTACTGTGCGACAGCGATATTTTATGTTTTATTCTTTTAATGATAGTTTAGGATTTATTTGAATATAATTTCAGTCTTTTCAGAGCTAAATATCCACTGCTCTGTAATATTTTATAAGCATACTGTGAATTTAATTAGCTTTTCACGAGAATACCGTGCGTGTTTATGTTTTGTTTCGCTTTTGAAAACCAAAAACTGTGTCAGGTTTGTTGAGTTTTCCGGAGTGTCGAGTTATCGAGAGTCGAGTTTTCGGGGTTCTAATGTTGATCATATGACTCTGAAATGCTCAAAAAAACTTTAAAACTCACTATTTTTCATCTGAAAATTAGAAAGCTTCGCGGGGCAAAACCCCCCGTATGGGCTCCTCCAATATTTTTCATAAGTCGGCGCAACTATATATATATATATATATATATATATATATATATATATATATATATATATATATATATATATATATATATATATATATATAGGGCCGTAGCCAGCACTGCTTTCTAGAGGGGGCTTGTTTTTTACAAAGTACTGAAATAAATAGACGTGAGAAATACAGGAATATACAGCTTTTTCTGTCTTTTTAACTCGAGAAGTATACTGGAAAACGAATATTAATTAAAAAAATGTTTGGAATAATACAAAAAATTATTCTAATGAAAAATTAAACATAAAAAATCTCTCATAGAAAACCCTGAATAAATAAAACAAATAGCTTATAAATGGAAAACCAAGTTGATATTCTGTTTCTTGCTTCGTCACTTATTTGCGCTTAATCGTTTTTAGTTGTGTTTCTATTTCCACTTAAGTAAAATATAATATTCTGAGTTTGAAAATGAATTAACGGCTAATAATATTTTATCTGAAAAGGTTGAAGAAATTAAAGGAAAATGTGTGGATTTCATTGAAGTACTTCCACTTGAATTAATCAAACGCATGCCCTGGCATTTAAATGTTTTTCGGCAGATAAGAAGTTTTAGTCCTGCTATAATTTTAAATCCAGTCCAAAGACCAACATTTTCTGAGCTGCCACTTACTTTTGTAACTCCCAATAGAATATCTGACATAGAGATACTATATAGAAACTTGTTAAATGTTAAACTATATAGAAACTTGTTAAATGTCCCTGATAACCCTATTTCTTTTTGGAGGAAGGTTATAGATTTAAAAAATGCAGCCTACTAATTAATGTTTAAAGATTTAGTTCTGCAAGTAGCAAATAGTTTGTCGCTACTTTATTTTAGGACAAAAACGTCAACATGTTTTGTGGGTTGAAATAAATCACTTTAAGGCAGTTTTACAATTAGGTTGATTTGTTTGTAACTAGGCTAGTTTTATGTTTCAACGCAGATATAAACATTTTTGCTTTGTAATAATTCTGCATGGTATCTTTTCTAGAGGGAGCTTAAATAATTCTGGCGCCCCCTTGGCTACGGCTCTGATATATATATATATATATATATATATATATATATATATATATATATATATATATATATATATATATATATATATATATATATATATATATATATATATATATATATATATATATATATATATATATATGTATATTGATATACATACATAATGAGTTCATATCTCCAAACGTGTCGACTATCCTATCTTCTTAAATACAGTACACAATTATTTTATATAGTGAAACTAAAGCCAAGTGTTGTTTATTTTACGAGAATTCAATCTCAATTATATATGTATATATTTCTTTTTTATAGAGCAATATTGTTTCGCTTCTAGAAGCGAGGGATATCTTCAGTATTACAGTTATCATAACTTTGTTTACATTCAAGAAAGGGAGAGTTCTAGTTGACACACCCCCTTCAAATTGGAAGGACCTTGTTAATACCTCACTGTTCGGGAGTTAATGAAATTTGGATAAAACGTGTTTCTCGAAATTGAAAAGCTTTTTAACTAAATTATTCAGAACAAAAGTAATGGAATTGATGTATATAGAAAATAAATGAATTCAATTATAATTTCTCTAACTGAACGGGCTTCGTTAATAAAACGGTAACTAACTTGTCCATTTGTATGACGCAAAACAATGTTGTTAGTTTAACACAAATCACAGAGTACTTTTCCAGATCAACCCCATTAATAATTAATATAATACCGAAGCTCAGATTTCATCAGAGTAATTACCGGTTCAATTCAAACAGTTCAAAGCATAACGCTGGGTAAACTTTATCAGCGAGCTCGATTAAGTCCCCGTGGGGTTGTTCCCCAGAATTTGAAGACGGAATAAAACGAAGAGATTAATATTGAATTGACGCCGCTCGAAGACAGATGGGTTACGGAATTTATATTTCCAGAATCTCAAATTTTCATTTGGTTTCCGTTTTGGTAACTGGTTCTCACCTTTTTAGCCGTATTTTCCTAATACTATTGCTGTCTGATGCGGGAGTAATTTTTTAATCCTTTTTAGGCCTCCTAGACCAGGATTTTCGAAACATTTTTCATGTCTGTATATATATATATATATATATATATATATATATATATATATATATATATATATATATATATATATATATATATATATATATATATATATAGATATATATATATATATATATATATATATATATATATATATATATGTATATATATATATATATATATATATAAATATATATATATAGATATATATTGATATAAATATATAGTTTATATATATATATATATATATATATATATATATATATATATATATATATATATTAAAAATTTCTCACTTCACCTTATTACCTGGTCATTTATATAATAAAGATTTGGTTTGATTTTTGGTTGTTCCAGGTTCGTAAAAATACTTTAAATTACTAGATTAATTCGTTTAATAGACGTTTCAGGAGTAGTACTCCCTTCCTCAGTATCTAAAATATAAATATAAAAATCTCAATAGACCAACATTGACTACACAAATATTACACGTTTAACAGCTTACCTTAGTATAGACAATAAAATAAACATAAAAATAAACACATCTAGAGTATAAAACAATATCGTCAAACAATTATTATAATATATCGTCGTTGCCGCGGTGAAACCTCCTAAGTGACAAAAACATGATTTGACAGGAGAAGTAAATAACTGATTTGTAAATAATTTAATAGTACCTTTTTCCCATAAAAAACAAAACTTCAACCGCAGAGATAAACTACTGTGAAACCACCTATGTAACGTCTGAGCCTTGGAATTGTCACATTAGGTGATTTGTATGGTACCTTTAGCGGAGCGGATAACTCTTACACATAGGAAGATTCTTTTTGATCCATTTAAACCGTGTTACGTTCTTTTAACACATGAATGCTTTCAACTAGCACATAGGTGGTAAAATCTTGTTTCCAATGATATCAAAATCACGTTTTAGATTTTTTGTCACATAGGAGGTTTCACCGCGGCAACGACGATATATTTTGAAAATGATTTTCTTTATTTGTCTGGCATGTCAATGTCAAACTTGGTGATGTATTAGTTCTTTTCTTATTCTTTTCAGTTTGACTTGTTTTTAAGAAACGGTAGGTAGAATTGACTAAGTTGTTTGATGTCTTGTCTGTCGTTCACTGTGTTCTCTAAATTTGTCTGTATATGGAACATTTCGTGTATTTCTCTATGTTTTTTGTTCCTTTGTGTTGTTAGTATTTTCGTTTCTTCGTAGTTAAAATCATGATTTTCCGTTAATTTGTGTTTGTTCAGTGCCGTAGTTGCTGCTTTTGTGTATTTGTGGGCATTTATCCGGTCCTGCAATCTTTGTGATGTTTGTCCTATGTATTGTTTTCCGCAATCCTTACATGGAATTGAGTAGACTATATTAGATTTTTTTGTAGTGGGTGTTGCAGTTTTTAGTTTGCTGAAAATTTGTTTTACTTGATTCTGCGGTTTGTGGATGACTTCGAGATTGTGATCTTTTAAAATATTTTTTAATTTATACGAGAAGTGCCCCATGAAAGGTATTGCGATTCTTGTTTTGTTGTCTTCTATTTTTCTTTTTGTTGTTTCTGTATTGTAAAGCCTGTGTGTTCTTTCTTTTATAACTCCTGTTATTAGTCCTTTCGGATAGTGGTTCTTATTCAACAGTTTTTTTAATTCCTGTATCATTTCTGGACGTAATTGTGGTGATGTCAGTTTCAGGGTTCGATCTATGTAACCTATAATTGTACCTTTTTTTGTTTAATAGGGTGGTCTGATTGGTAATCAAGAATCAGATCTGTGTTTTGTTTTTTTCTATACCATTTCGTGAGAACCTTGTCATTCAGTTTCGAGATTGTCATATCTAAAAAATTTAGCACTTTTTGTGATTCTTCCTCTAATGTAAAATTCAACAGGGGGTGTTGATTGTTGAATTCTTGCAAAATTTTTTGTATATTACATGGTGAAGTTATCACAATGCAGTCGTCAACGTATCGGCGGTAAAAGGTGTTTTCGTATTTGATCATTATTTTTTCCTCGATATTTTCCATGACAATTTGGGCGATGACGCTTGAAATTGGGTTTCCCATTGCAACTCCCTTTATCTGTTTATAAAATTGGTTGTTGAATTGAAAATAACTATTATTAAGTATGAACCGGATCGCTTCGATAAACTCTTTTTCTGGAATCTTTGTGTGTTCTTTTAAAATGATCCATTTCTCTTTAAGTATTCGTTCTACCAGTTCAGTTGGGATGTTAGTGTATAATGGGACTACATCCAATGAATAGATTTTATCGTCTTTAGTGAGTTTGATTTTGTCTATTTGTTCTTTGAGTTGTATAGAATTTTTTATGTAGTAAGAATTTTGATTGGCAACTTTTGTAAGGATTTCTGCCATCTGTTTTGATAGATGGTATATTGGTGAGTCTATACATGAGACGATAGGGCGAAGTGGGTGTCCCTCTTTATGGATTTTTGGAAGTCCATAGAGTTTCGCTGTTTTGCTGTTGTGTATTGTCATTTCTTTGGATTCTTGTTTGGTTATGTAGTTATTTTCGTGCCATCTCTTAATTATTTGGTTGTTCTCTTTCTCTAATGTGTGAGTCATGTCACGTTTAGTTTTTTTATACGTTGTATTGTCATTTAGTAGTTCATTTATTTTCTCTTCATAGTTCTTCTTTGTCAGGACTACTATTTTATTCCCTTTGTCTGCCCTAGTGATCAAAATGTTCTCGTTTTCTCTTAGGAACCTCCGTGTCTTGTTAAAATTTATTAAATCAATATTATTTTTTCGATTCTGTTCCTTTCCTCTCATTTGTTTCATGTGCGTGTCTAATGTTTGTGACACTTTCCTTCGTATGTCATTTTGGTCATCGGCCGTTAATTCTAGTCAATTCTACCTACCGTTTCTTAAAAACAAGTCAAACTGAAAAGAATAAGAAAAGAACTAATACATCACCAAGTTTGACATTGACATGCCAGACAAATAAAGAAAATCATTTTCAAAATATATATTATAATAATTGTTTGACGATATTGTTTTATACTCTAGATGTGTTTATTTTTATGTTTATTTTATTGTCTATACTAAGGTAAGCTGTTAAACGTGTAATATTTGTGTAGTCAATGTTGGTCTATTGAGATTTTTATATTTATATTTTAGATACTGAGGAAGGGAGTACTACTCCTGAAACGTCTATTAAACGAATTAATCTAGTAATTTAAAGTATTTTTACGAACCTGGAACAACCAAAAATCAAACCAAATCTTTATTATATATATATATTTTTTTTTCGGTACATATTGGCATCTCCGGCGGCTCCCATCGGGTCAAATGAGCTCTGAAATTTGGTACCTAGGATTGTTTCCGTTGCAGAACGAAATTATCAACATTTCTGCAATCGCCGCAATGTTCACGTAGATATCACTAATTTTCATATAAATATCCTTTTGGTACATAATGACATCTCTAGCGGTTCACATCGCACCAAATGAGCTGAAATTTGATATCTGAAGTGGTTTTCGAGGCACAACGAAACTTTTTTTGTTTCGAGAGGCCTTTCTGTGAAGTTCCGAGATATGTTAAATCATAGATGCAGAGTCGTCCTCTTAATGAGGGTGAAAGTCTCTTCAAGAATCTTAAGCGGCACTGGAAGTCAAGTGGTATATCATTTCTCACTACAAAAATGCTCAACATTTTGTGTGCTTCATTGACATGCATGTAAAAAATCTGTTGAAAATATCGGTAAAATGAGTCGAAAAAAAAGGTTTCAAATAAATGTATTATATGTTCAAATTCCACGCCATTTATAACAGTACGAAAAACTTGTGTTATTTTAGATTTTTGTAGTAGAGGAATCTACCTCCATGAGTTTATAATCAACAGATGTCTTTACTGAAAGTCAAATATATATATATATATATATATATATATATATATATATATATATATATATATATATATATATAAATATATATATATATATATATATATATATATATATATGTATATTTATATATATATATGTATATATAAATATATATATATATATATATATATATATATATATATATATAATAAACACAACCCATTTGTTTACCATGTCTATATTTCGTATATCCTTCATCAGTAACCATGTACAGAATATATTATGGAGGTAAAAAATTAATGAAAGCGTTCAAAAAAAGAGTTAATTGTTTATTACATCAACGTTACTATGGCACTACTGCCCGCCTTCTTCAGAATGCTACAATATAATGACAACAATACAATAAACTTTGCAGTTAGCAAAAATATCGTAACCAGCTAGAGAACTACGTTAACAACTAGTCAGCCTTAACAATAAACTTTCTACGGATTTATGAAATTACAGATCTTTAAAACAAAGCAAATTATCTTCATGTATCATCATATCACTAAAAAACAGCCAATGTCAGAAACTAATTATATTCAATATCGATTTCTCAAATTTTCTTCCATCGCCGTAATATGCTGTCAATTATTACTAGATTTTGAAGTTATGAAGATACCTAGTGTACCACATCAAGTATCATATTTTACTTCCTTTGTAGATAAGGTTTTACATTCACACTAATCACTAGTTCTCTGTTGTTGATAGGACAATGTTCGGACATAGTACATTTCTTGTAAGCATTCTTTATGTAACTTATGTGTTGAGGCAACCTTCTATTTAGTTGTGATATGTTCCGGTTCCATCGGAGGAACATTGAGAAATATTTTTGTTGCTGTTGCTTGTTTCCGTAAATGTTTCCATTTTCCTTAAAAGTTCTTTATGTTTCGGCAACAAACAATGACAGTTTCTACTTAACAATATGAAACTATAGACAATTTTAGCTGCTTCAGTGGAAACAAAAAATTTACGTATGTTGCCATAAGTTTCTACCTATGGCAACAAAGAGAAACATTTAGCAACACAATGTTCCTCAAGTATAACCGTAGCTTTAGATGAGAAACACCCTAGAGACGACTAGTATCGAACAAAAGGACAAAACAGTTTCGAAACTAGAATTTGAGTTTCTCTCCAAAACTTTAGAGAGTTTTGAACTTCAGATTAGACTGATATCAACTGAAGTAGCTCCCATACAAATCCGCGCCTCCTTAGCGTCAACATCAAATAAAAGAAAACAAATTTATACAAAATTATGATCGAAAACAACAGTTCCACCGACTGGGCAACAAGTGATCATTTGCTGATGCTACCAAAATATCTCCACAAACTAATCAAACGTTTAACTCTATTTTATATGTACTCATAAACATCGTCGAGCTAAAAGTCAATTAGCATGTGGGGAAAGGTGTCAAAAAATAGATTTCGCTGATTCTGTCCTATATTCGCAGATATGACTTTATTGGAATCACCATAAAACAATGAATATGTTTGAATTAATGTTAATATGAATATATGGTTTAGTACATAAAATAGCCATGAATATGTTGAATTTGAAAACTAAATGAATCGCGTGAGCAGCAGAGCTCAGTCACTACTGTTTTGTTCTTTTCATCATATAAATACACACACACATACTTTAAAAATTCACAAAATTCGCTTTATCTCCGAAATTAATAGTTTTAGATAAAAATCGAAGGAAAAAATACTCTCTAAGAAACCCCCTGTCGTTTATTGATCTCTTCCAAGATTCACATTCATACAAACCCCCATGCCTATACCCTATACAACGAATTCGCCCATCTCATTCATTTGTAGAATTTAGCTTTATTTAGTTATTTATTTATTTGATGTGGGGTTATGCTGCACCTCGACCTTAAGGTCTATTGCGCCCCCCATCATACCTGTTTTCTGTACTACGTCATCTACCTACAGCTTGCCTTCTAGTTCCAGAGTATTAATAAACTCCCATATCTGGGAAAGCTTATGTCCTCACTCCTCCAGTAGTTTCTTCCTGCTCCCCACAGAATCTACACTCGTCAGTTTCTGATAAACATATTCTCATCAGATGCTTCTTGAGGTGACAGTGAGGAGGTGTAATTTATTTTTACTGCGATCCAGATACCCTTTGGATCTTGTAGTTAAAGGTCCGAAGGTTCATTTTGGAGTGACCCATCCCTGGAAAATTGCACCAGAGTGTTTCTCGTTCGGTTTCCTCCTTTACCCGAAACTCTCTCTTATAGGTGCATTTTTCTATACCACAGAAAGGTTCTGGGCCAGTAAATGGCGTTCGTGCTCCCCTCTGGCAAGTAAATCGGCTTCTTAATTTCCTTTGATTCCCGAATGACTGGGATAATTCAGCTCACTTTCACTGTACTATTTACATGAAAAAGATTACTAGGATTTTTAGACAAAATAAATATTAAAAAAAAGCCTGAAGTAAAATTTCTCTATAATACCTATATCAAAATATTAGTCAGCCTACGAGAAGAAGAGAAAACTGTTCAACCTCATATACTATGAGATTCAACTTAGTACGAATCTTCACAAAACTGATTCCGTCACATACAGGTCAATCTAACAAGAGCATTTTCTCCGGATGGTTCTGGTGATGGTCAAGATCTGCATACAGCTGTTTCGATCTTATTTGATCTCTTCAGTACAGCTTACTTGACTCGGAGTGAATTAACATATTTCTAATTGTTCCCCAATACAAATCGCGTCGGAACTACTATGTGGATAAAAACACATAGCGCCCATTGGGAAATAACAATTCATTTTTTCGTCCGGAAATGCGGAATTCCGCCGAGATAACAAATACTTCCTGAGATGAAGATCTCTACTCTGAAACAGTGGCGTATGGGATTCCGGAGCACACTAACATACTGTTTAAAAACTCTGGACTCTAGACATACTCACGAGAGCGCGCTCCGTAAATACTTGCTGGGATATTCTCAATATTCAACAATAAATTTATGAAAAATATACTAGTTGGAGGAAAATTCTTCAATAATTTAAAAATTAGCATACAATCTTCGAAGGAAGCTGGCGAAGCGAAATTCCATTTACTTCATTATTCAACTACAAAGTTTCACTGCCTATATTGATTATAATATACAAGGATTTCAACTGAAATCTGAATAATAGCTTTCACGAAATCGAAATTAAAAAGCTGCAGTTCAGGCTATAAAACTTGAATTAATAAAATATTTGTTTTTTCTTCTGTTATAATATATACTGTTCAAGAGTTCCCAACAAAACTTTTTTAGGAAATTCGTTCGAAAAGTCCTGAATTTAACTTTCTTTCAACATAAAAACAGTTGGGATAAACGTTTCAAAATATTCTATCAGCTGTAACAGTTTTTCCACATAATTGCATTCACAAAGTCCAAACTTCAAAAGACTACCGCATATATTACTTTCTACGCAGATTCGTACTTCTAGTCTAGGCTATTGTTAAATCTTCTTCGCTCTGAAGCGATATATGGCGAAGATTACGTTTCATTTTTCAAAGGAAATTGATATCGTGTTTGAAAAGTACTTAACTTGTTCACGATGTTTCTTTCTTTCTCAGATTATGAATACTGTAATTCTACGTTCTGATTTTTTTTGATTACACATAATTATCAAAAAATGGGTGAGCAGCAGAGCTTCATCAATAAGGTCGTATTTTCCTTTCCTTTTTCACAACTGTGTCAGGAGACGTGAAAATTAATTATGAACATATTCAAAATTCAGCCTTCAGCGGCATTTTGAACCCCCAACCCCCTTCTAAATTGAGTTAGATGGTCAAAAATGTATACGGGTATTGAGTTGAAGTGTCTATATCAACTTTTTTCTCAAGCAGAAAGTTTTATGTGGAGATTCCTTGTTTTTTTCGTGGTTTTTGTGGGTTTGGACTCCATAGTTTCTGCAGATTGAGTTAGAGGGTTGCAATTTGGTACGTAGATTGAGTTTATGTTAGGAAAGTCTCTTTGGGGGTCTTCAACTGTTTTCTTCCATCGCTGCTATTTTAGTGTAGATATTGTATGTTTTTTCGTGGGTTTTAAGGTTTTGCTCAGTCCCTCCAAATTGACTAAGAGGATTAAAAATTTGAATATGACTAAAACAGAAAGAAAGGGGAAAATACCATCTTAGTGACGGGGTTCTGCTCCTACGAGATTCCTTATATGTTTAGTTTCATAACAAGACCGTCAGCCAGACAATGTGGTCAAAATCATCTTTTGAATTTCATACCTTGTTTTCTGATCTACCAGAAAGAATTCAATCTTACATATTTTATTCGAATTAATGTCGGAATAACATGAGAAAATATATAATTCATTTACAGCAAGCAGATTATATGAATCCATATACAGATAGCGTCTAGCACCACCTATTAATACTCGAACCAATCAAACCAACTCTTTATATTGAACAAACGTAATAATAACTAGCGCATCAACTTCAACAAATAAAACATCTGTTTGGAATTAAAAAGTACCAAATAATCTTCAATCTCCATGAAAATATTATATATATCTCATGTTTTTCTTTGAACGGTTTCACTTACTTCTAAGATGACATTTTCAACGGAAACTGCTCACCTGCAAAAAAAAAATCATTTTTAAATTAAATAGTAAAATACTTTTAAAAAAATGAAACTAAGAAAAATGTACAAGCGATAAATCACAATAAAACTGTGCATGATCAGAACCTTGTTATAAGATTTTCGATGCACTTATAATATTGATTAATATATCGAAATTAGAACAAGTAATTCCCCAATGTGTTCTCCATTCAAATAAATTCTCTAAACAGAAAGAAAAATAATTTTTCGTAAATATATTCGTAAATAATTAATGATGATTATTTTATCAAAAATTTATTAAATAATGAATAAAAATGTATGTTATTATAGTTTCAGTACCTAATATCTTTTTAATAAGCTCATTAGCCAGTTATAAAAAAGTTCATTGCTTCTATCCCTTTTTCCTATATCTTGAAGAATGAACCTTACGGAATGAAGGGACTTTATTTCTTAAATAATAAAGAATATTTGAAACATACAGTTCTAATAACGTTCAAATAACTCTAACCTTGCTTGTAGCTAGTGACAAAAAATCGACATTGTTAGTTTACTTATATCGTTCTTTACTACATGTTGAAAGGTAAACATCAGTGGCGGCTCGTGAGGTTTTGGTTAGAGGAGGCTACAAGAGGTGTTAAAAAATACACCATAGGCGAACATTTTTAGGATTTCAAGGTCAACCGCCTTATAATTTAAAGAAAATCAAAGTAAAACAAGCACCCTAAGCTATTAATTTGTTTTTACTTTCGAGTGTCTACCTTGAGACCTACAACTCCTATTTACAATATTCACAAAAACTCTTCTCAGCCAATTAATCAATTCATCTATTCATCAAATTTTTTTTTCTTTCACAAAATAGGCACCTACCTACCTACTTAACGAATTTGTTAACAGCTGGTGAGAGCAAATAAAAAGTTATTATATATTTTTGAAGATTAGTGGGATTCTGCAATCTTTAACGTTAGCAAAATGATCTATAGTATCGTCATAAAACTTTTTGTCTTTCGTCAAAAGTTTTACCAATTCCTTTTCAATAGACAACAAACTAATATTTTTCAAACAATCCTGGCTCATTGAATTTCGTAAATAA